>JAATLQ010037801.1:30877-64644 GCA_013421005.1 Heliconius erato x Heliconius himera | reverse complement strand
AAAACGTAAAATATTTTTAATATTGGCATGATAATAACTACTGTAATAACTTAAGACAGAAGGTCCTTTAAGTAGAGACTAAATAGATTAACCGACTTGGTATTACATGGATCTCACAACTTTTTACGGTAGAAAGACTGAGCTGCGAGACTTGGGTTTTTTTACAGGATGTTTTTGATGGCATCTCACTTCTTTTTGTAGAGTCCTACTTTTTGGTACCTATCTACACTTATTATTTTTATTATACAGTAATAATGATTCATTAACTGCAAATGTAACCTTGTAATCCTATACATTTATATGGGATTACAAAGTTATTCATACAGTTGGTGTATTTGGAAAACTGGACCGAAATTACAAAATATTTAAATTTTCCCATGATTAAGACACTAAACTCTATTTGTATTCTAAATTTGAAGCTTCTATGTCTGCTAGAAGTGCCTTGGACTTTTGATGATCGGTGAGTCAGTCAGTGAGTGACAAAATTTAGAAACTTTAACAAGTTGTCATTCTTAAACTACTGGTTCAAATTGACTGTAATTTTAAATATACCGTGTTTATATAATGCCTGATTAGTTACTGAAAATTCAGGTTTCTTGTTTTATCCACAACGAAGTTATAGGGGGTTGAAAATGGCCTGAATTGCTTCGAGAAAAGGATGGTACGGCCGTGCCGCTTTTTTTTGCTCGACTTGGCGGGGGCACTGCCGTGCCCCCAGATATTTATAAAATGTCTGTCTGCCATCGTTAAATCAGATTGAACGACAAATTCATGAGAAAACAAAATTCTAAGATCTACATGTTGTGGTTAAAAAATCTAGCATGACTCGTATATATTTTACTTTTTAATAGTAGGGGATTTTTATTCAGGTTTTCCTTAAATGTCAGGATTTATTTATTAAAGATAGCTTTTAAACGTTTACAATAACCTTTTTTTATGCAAGACTTCGGGATATTTCACATTATCAGGCGGAACTTAGCACCGCATTGTCTTACGAGAATTTTAGTTTACATTTTTAATTTAAAAAAAATCTGCTGCTGAGGCATATTTATTGACCGTGACGCGAGAAAACGTGACGTGAGTGGTTTCAAAATTTAAAAAATGGTGATTTCGACGTAAAAGACAAAGATCGCTGTGGAGGGCCAAACATTTAAGAGAGTGCAGAAATAGAAAGATTCACGGAAAAAAAACTCATGCTGTATGCATCGCACCAAATGGTGCGATTAGCTTTGGGATTATGTTTGGGATTAGTGTATTACGAGTTGCTTAATCCTCCTTGATGAGATTGAGCCGAGAGCTGATGGAAAACCGTCTTCAATACTATTCTAGAGATATATCACAATGCTCGTCCACATGTAGCGGTTCCCGTGAAAAAGTATTTAGAAACACTTGATTGGGAAGTACCGCATCTGCCGTATTCACCAGACATTGCACCGTTCGACTATCGTCTGTTCCGGTGCATAGCGCATGCTCTGTCGGGGCAGCGGTTCACAACATATGAAGATACCAAAAATTGGGCTGATTCGTGGATAGCCTCAAAAGATAAGGAGTTCTTCAGACGTGGAATCCGAATGTTGCCTGAGAGATGGGAAAGAGTAGTTGCAAGTGATGGAAAATACTTTGAATATACTTTAACTATCGTTTTCTGTTATAATAAATAATTATTTTTGATAAAAAACGGCCGAGGCTTTTTTGTACTAATATTTTGAACCTGTCATACACGTTTTAACTCTGACCGTAGGTACAATGGGGTATGTCGAAGCGTTTAACGGGATATCATAATATTATAGCATTTCTCGGAAAACGAATCATCTAACACAAATAGTATTCTTCAATTCGAAACAATGGTTCCTGATATTAGCGCGATCCATCAAACAAACATTGGTTTCTCACCCACGTCAACTCTTCAGCTTTATATAATATTAGTATAGATTTATTTATATTTATAATCGAATGTTTTATATTTACTTATGTTTACTTTATTTTTTATATTTATTATATATAATTAATAATAATTTATTCAATGCATAGCGAAAATGGCTGAATGGCATATATTGAATGGAATGCCCTTGAATTTGTTTATATTATCTAATAAAAGTTTTTAAGTCCAAATTGTTCGTGACCTTACTACATATTAGCTATCTATTATTTAATATTTATACGTAAATTATGTAAGTGTTTTAATTTGTACTAATATTATATAGCCGAATTGTTTGTTTGTTTGAACGCGATAATCTCAGGAACTGCTGGTTTGAATTCAAAAAGTATTTTTGTATTGGATAGCCCCTCGTCGTGCTGTATAACTGTTAGCGCGACGGTTCTAAAGTCAATCCCCGTTCTGGAGAATTATATGTTTTTAATTTATACAGGGGGCGTAGAAATAGGGGGAGCCGGTCAGTCCGTGCCCAACTAAGAATAGTCTTCTACCCCAGAAATTTTTCTAATAAAAAATTTGCCCCGATTTGTACCACTGCGCCTCTATGACGTGAATGCTGTTCTAATAGTCAACTCTATGTCGCTCTCAAGTTTAAGATAGATCTTGAGAGCTGTCTCAGAGTTGAGACTGATTAATAAATACGGATCTAACTGACAAAGGATCGTAAAAAGATCAAATTTGGCATGAAGCTTTTTTGAGGGGAGCAGTGCTAGGAGATCCTTTTTTTCAACTCTTTCTCTTTTTAAAGGAATGAAATCTTACGATTTACGTCATAAAGCTCACGCAACAAAGTAAGAAACTCGTAACTTAATTTTTTTTTTGGTTTTTGTTGTTTGGAATTATGTAACATAAAAAAAATAATTATTATAACGATTGAGGAAGGTTAATTTAACAAAATATAAATCATGTTTCAATTTATTATTTATCAGTTTAAAATTTTAATTGATACAAAGTCAAGGTTTGTTGATCGTACATTTTTTAAGGTTGTTGTTCTTATGTTCACACTTAAATGTTTATTTTTATTTTGAGGTTAAGAATTTTTTAGAAGAATACTGAAATATAATCGTGTAATCATTTCAAAAAATATATAATACTCAATTATATTGTATAAATGTTCTATACTAGACAGCGCCCCCAGACCTATGTAATTTATTTATTTATTTTCTTTTGTGGAAAAGACAAGGCAAACGAGCGGGACTTCCCGCTGAGTTTTTTGCGCCGGTTCTTCTCAGGTCTGAGGTATTAATTCTAGTGAACTGGTGGTAAATTATTTGACGTTCAAAAAATGAAGCATGTAACTTCTTATTTTGAATAAAATTATTTGACTTTGACTTTGAGCGTTCGGGTCACCTGATGTTAAGTGATCACCGCCAACTACGACTCCATGTAAAACCAGAGGAGCTACAGGTGCGTTGCCGGCCTTTATTACGTCATTTAGGCAAAGCTGAAATTTTGAGGATTAATAGTCTAATTAAGACTGAATATTATAAAATAAAATTGTAAGGTGATATTTCATTGATTTTTATTTCACATGTATATTGAAACTTACGAGCGAAAGTTATTTCAGCATCATGGAAGTTTAATGTAGATAATCTTCGGCTTTTATAGTATGTAATTTGGGTGTATAGTTTTCGAGAAAATGAGAAATTAAAATAATTCAACGCTCTGCAAGCCTAGGCTCGAGTCCCGCGGGGGGCGCCGTTGCCGCCGATAACGTCCCATCGTACAGCCACATAGTGTTTATCATTAAATGTTTTAATTTGTTGGCAAATGCAGTATAATAAAAATATTATAGGTAGTATGCGGGCGAAGCCACATAGCCGGGCCGCTAGTTACTTATAAAGTAACAAAGTAATGAATATTTGCTTTGAAGTCTAGCGCATTTTTAGCGTCCGAAATAATTATTGAAGGCTTCACAGGTTTCTTCTACCTGTTCCGTTATATTCAAGATTCAGCGTAAAGCTGAAAAAAAAAATCTTGAAATCATATCAGCAGCAGCAGCAGGCTGGCAGGCTACAGCTAATTTCAGGGTTGCAGCGACTCGTCAACCGTATTGAACTTTTAAGCGGGCGAAGCCGTGTTTAAAGCGCTAGTACTATATAATAATAAAGATAACCTAAATCGAATACTCACCAGCTCTGAACCTGACATCTGTCATCACCCTCAATCATA
Source organism: Heliconius erato x Heliconius himera (assembly GCA_013421005.1). NCBI lineage: Eukaryota > Metazoa > Arthropoda > Insecta > Lepidoptera > Nymphalidae > Heliconius > Heliconius erato x Heliconius himera. The sequence continues at coordinate 60,536 of JAATLQ010037801.1, read as the reverse complement.
TTATTCAAGTACAGTGCGTGTGTCCACCACTTGCGGCGGCACCTCGCACTCTCCTCCTCAACCAGCGTCGGCCATAGTGGTCCTGAGCTGGAACTGCGCCACCATGACGCTGTCATGCCCACTACGTAGACATTGAGAGGAGTTATCCTGTAAATAGATTTATTAAATCCATATTCTATACCAATATTATATAGCTCAAGGGTATGTTAGTTTGAACGCCCGAATCTCAAAAGTTTCTAGATCAAAATTAAAAATTCTTATTGTGTTGAATAATTTATCGAGGTAGGCTTTAGGCTATTCCTACATATGTGTTAGGCATTACGTTAATGGTTAATATAGGCACGATCACAATAATTAATAAAATTTTATAAATGAGGCCGTCGCGGTAGTGTTTGTTTGTTTTCATTTATCATTTTAATTTCGAAAAATCGCGGTGTTGAGTTCCGCCACTTCAAAAGCAATGTCTCGAAAATTGAACAGTGCGTGCGGACGAAGTGTTCACACTAGACTCTGTCTGCCTACCTGCATATGTGCCGGAAACGAAAGGAAATTATTTCTTGTTGACATAGCTTTACGCTGTATTTCGCACATAACAGGGAACCTAATGTAAAGACACTCTGTTCCCATTAAGAAACTTCCGTTCCCTCCTTTCCGTCGAAATTTAGATGCATTGCATAGATGGCAGAACTCAAAGTCGATTTTTTTAAATTAAGTTATACTAAAAATATATATATATATAATTTAAGTGTACAAATGTATAAATATATAATTTAAGTTTGGGACTAAACCCATAAGTTTAAGCCTAAATACATTTATATATATCTATATCATGCTAGGTGTTACTGACCTTATAAATCTGTGCATGAGTATCTTCCACCAGAACGTAAAATTAACTTTTATTTTCGGTTCTTTTTCTAATGTGAGAAGTACGTTGTACGCGAGCAAGAAGCTGGACAGAATGATGAAGATCTGCACCACCATGGTACCGTTGTTGAAGAGAGTCATGTGTGGCTTTACTATAGACTGGATAAATATATAGAGATAATTAGGTAAGTTTTTTTTTATTAAATATGGTATAAAATTATAGGCTAAGAAGAAAATCTAGCAGTTAGCTAGAAGAGTCAAGAAGGAAAGATTCATAAAATTGATAATTTAAGAAATGTTTCGTTCTTCTGTATTTTTTTAGTTGTTAAAATCTAACCTCAGGATTTTTTTACAATTTCATCTTCATTAGAAGGATAAAAAGAGAAAACTCAAAGGAAGACGTATTTTTTATCTTCTTTGGCTTTACGCTGTTTCCATCCAGCATATACACTTTATTACAGGCAGTATAAATACGTATACATTGTTTAGATTCTTTTTATAGCTTTATATTACATGCCGCATACCGCGGGTAGGCAGGGGGAACCTAGTGTTAAGACACGCCGTCCCCCACTTTCCGCAAATTTCTGGAAGCATTGCGTGTTGAGTGGCGGAACTCAACGCCGCGCTTTCCCTTCTACACCAGAGCGAAGAAATGAAAATATAAATGTAAATAAATATTTCATCTCCTCGAGTGGGGATCGAACCTACAACATTCGAGTCGATTTACAGGCACACTTTGTGCCCCTGCGCCACGACTGGCCTCAAATTATAAATAAAATAATATTTCTGATTGTCTTACTTCTTCAAAGAATTTTGGATTATGTATATACGTCATATGATTTGCCATGATAGAATGCGCCATCACCACCATCATCAGCAACATTGCTCTGTAACAACATAAATTATTGAAAATATGTGATATATTCACTTTTTAAACTATCATTTCAAAGATTTTTTTGTTGCAGGATACGCTCCTGCATATAGCAGAGTAGGCAGAAGGAACCTGGGAACCTAGTGTTAAGACACTTCCATCCTTCTCCTTAGGCCAGTCGTGGCGCAGCGGCACGATATGTTACTTTAAAACCGACTGGTTGTGGATTCGATCTCCACTCGAGGAAATGAAATATTTACTTAAATTTATATTTCTATTTCTTCGCTCTGGTGTTGAGGTTAAGCGCGGCGTTGAGTTGTGCCACTGAACACGTAATGCCTCCAGAATTCGGCAGAAAGTGGGGAACGGAAACTTAATACTAGGTTCTCTCTGCCTACCCTGCTGTGTGCGGGATACAGCGTGAAACTGATTTATTTTTTTATTTAACATGTAATATATTAACACTTGAAAACAATATACCTTCATGAAATAATTTAGTAAACGTTCATTTTTTAATTTAAAGTAAAATTTCATAAAAAAATCTTCAATATAATTTTTTAAAAATAAATTTGTATACCAATATAAAAATAGCACTATATTAAATCTCAAGAACCAGTATCAACTTACTTAAATCCGTGTATAGGGTTAAGCGCCGCAAGATTTGCATCTTCCCTGTCGTGGATAGCGACGAGTCGGCCCAAGTTTACTCTCAGTGACCACGTCATTAAGTAGCGGTTAGCTGTAAAAAGATAGTAAGCAATTTCTCTATATAAAATAGATATTAAGTCTTAAAAAAATCTTAAAATAATACCTAACAATATTACATTATATTTACAACAGATTATTTAAAAAGCTCCATATAGCTAGCTTTTTTATTTATAAATTCAAATATATATGCAAGCGCTGTATTCAATCCCGCATATAGCATGGTAGGCAGAGGGAATCTATATAGCGTTTGTACTCCGTTTCCCAAGCACCGCCCAATGTTCGAGTCATTACGTGTTGAGTGTCTTGTTACCAGAGCGAAGAAAATGGAAATTATTCACTGTAATTGAGATCAAAACATTCAGAACAGATATACAAATAACTTACGTTTCACATCAGGATTTCTAAATAAATCGTAAGCTGTTCCAGCCATATTAGCACAAATTAAGATGAGAGTGATAGCTCCGAATACTATATCAAAAGTATCAACATTCATGGGTCTCTCAGGCTCAGTGGTGCAGTAGTCCAATTTCATGAGTTTCGCCTCCAAGCCATATTTAGTCCTCATGTTATTTTTCAAGCAGTCTTCGAACACTTCTGGCATAGACCCTGGGGGAATGTGAGAACAGGTGCTGTTCAAGCAGTAGCCTCGATGTAGTACCGTGTAGTTGAACTTGTATGGCGTTTCGGAGAACTCCTGGGGAAAAGAAAATTGATTGTTAATTATAGTCTGAGAGGTCTATGGTGCATGTAGGTATTACATCACTAGTTGGCCTTAACCGGTTTATACACCTTTTGACAGCCTTACACCTCTTGTACCGATAGCAGCAAATTTAATTCTCAGTATTTTATTTTTGTTTTCGATTTATTAAATGTGAAAGATAAAGTACTGTACAAAAATTTATATAAAGAATTAATATATATTTTTATGTAAAATTTTTTATTGATTTATTATGATAAATTTTGTTTTTAAAAGTTTCTCACACAGATATAAAATTCAGGGAAATAAAAAAAAAGGAAAATATATTTTTTTAATAATTTAGTTCTCTATCTTCTCCAGTAAATATTGTATAACATTATGTATTTGAAATCACAAAAAATTGCATCGTGAACGTCAAACTAAAATGTTTCATTAATCTTTTTTGATTATTCGACAGGTTTTTACTTTGTTTAGATTATGTATATTTATTCTGCAGCGTATTCGTAATTTTGACTTCATTTGTTTTTCTTTTTTATTTGAGTTCAAAAAGTATTAATCACGAGTTTTAATTGTACAAAAATGCATGTTGATTCTTTTTACATTATATGTATGATATTATAATATGTATAACAAAAATGTATTTTTTTTTGCCTCGTTACCAGAGCTATGAAATGAAAATATTAAAGATTTCATTTCCTCGAGTGGCAATCGAACTCACAACCTGTCGCATTTCTATTCGCACGCTTGTGCTCCTGCGCCACGACTGGCCTCTCTCACTCTGGCAATTGTAAGCTCACTTTTACCTGCGGCTTCGCCCGCTTAGTGAAATGAATATAAGTAAGAGTTGTATTGACTTAACATAACCCTGTTGTATGAGATAACTTTGACCGCAGGTGCAGTAGGTCATACATTTTTTAAAATGATGTTATATATCCTATGACCATCCTCCACAAACTAACTATTAAACGCCAAACAAACAAATTGAAAAAATCTTCAATTCGAATTAGTAGTTCCCGAGATTAGCTAAATATTTTTTTTTTTAATAAAATCGTGAAATACTACTTGCTCTTACTTAGAAGTGAGAGAAAAAAAAGTCAGGGGAACACGTCAACCAATTCAAATGAAGAGTTGAATTCGATTGACCTTCGAGAACACAGTATCTATGATGCTGGAGGAAGGTCATGTAAAAAATATGAAGTAGCAGGGCTATACAGTGTTCTCTATAAAGCAAAAGTTAAAAAACAATACTTCAAATATGGGAGACGCCATATCAATGTCAAGTTTCCTCTCTTTTTTGGGATAATTGCAATTAATTCTGACATCGCCAAATTCTAATCAGAAGGTTAACTTGCCTTGCCCCAATTTTATTTATATAGATTTATGCTAATAAAGCAGATCTAAATCCACGTGATCTTTAACCTCCATAGGCAACTTGGTAAAGACTGAAGGTCAAGAATTCACCGACGTATGCAATTTCAAAATCTTTTTATTTGATACAAGTCGGGTTTTTTTAATATGAGCCATTCATTTGTGGAACTTTTTAGTGACCTTGTGATGTTTTGTAAAATTATCCTTATAGGCTTTTAAAAATATGTCTCCGACACATACTTTCATCCGGAGTTATTTATAGTATGAAATATATATTTATTATTTTACAGTCATAAAACATGTAACAATTTTATTAACTGTTATTATTTAAAACTGTAAATTGGAAAGGAAAAACAGATGCAGGAGTTTTTTTTCATTTTTGTTCATTTATGTGAGTAATACAAAATTTTGTTGTAATATGATTATGAATAAATAAATTAAGTCAAAGTCAAAGTAAACAATAAAATTATTAAAATGAATCTAAATAAACTCAAGCAATGTTTTTTCTAAGACTATAAAACCAATTTAAGCGTTATATACAGCATTGACACAGATAGATTTTTAAAGTCCGCAACAATAATTAATTTAAAATATTCTGTATTGAAGTGAATTTTTGCAAACATTTATGTATAATTGAAAGACTATTAAGTTACCACGATTGAGATTAACTTTCATTAAACTATGTGATGAATGTGTTTCAATTAAAAAGGATCACCGAAATCAGTTGGGGGGGATATTGAGCTATTCGTCCATTTGTCACGCATATGTGTAATGTAAATTTAAGACCTATGTGATTTTCTCATGGCTGCCATAGTTATAAATGAACCAAATTAAAATGAGACCACACGGGAAGCAACAGCTTTCAAATAAAAATTCAATACATTAAAATCGGTTTACTTAGTCAAAAGTTCTGAGGTAACAAACATGAACAAAAATACAGTCGAACTGATAACCTCCTCCTTATGGAAGTCGCTAAAAAAAGTAGTTTCACCCTTTATTCTGCTTAGAAGAGTAAAGAGAACCTAGTGTCGTGACTCTCCTTAAATAATAATAATATTAATAATAAAATATCATACCTGTATCATGTTCATAAGTTGCTTATTTTCAGCGGCCTGCAGGTGGAACGAGCCCAAACAGAACGCGCCCCGGAGGGCGATGCACTCGTCGAAGTCGTCCAGCTCGAAGAGTTGTGGCATTGTGTAGTATTGCTCATCTGATGAGGATATAATAGGAATATATTTTGTTAAATTATAATCAACAAGTTGAGAAATTGTTATCAGTAGTTTTTTTTATATAAATAAAAAAAATAACAACATTTGGTTTTTAGCTATCATATTCACTGAAATTCTGACAATCTATATATAATAGTATCTCATAAGTCTCAGTTAAAAACCCTAAATTGAATAGGTTCTAATATTTTTTGAGTGATACATTTTTTTAAATTCTGTATTTCTACTTTACTTAAATCACTAAAATGCTCCTGAAAGTACCCAATATTAATCAAATGGCTGTTAAATTTCGTACTTTTTTTAGGTTTACGCTGTAGGTATAGAGAACCTAGAGTTAAATCACTCTTTTCCTCGCGTACCGCCAAACTTTCGAAACATTGCGTGTTGAGTGGCGGAACTTAACGCCGCGCTTCGTCAGCTTAGGCGAAAACGACGATCAGACAGACAGACTACTTAAACAATATCTAGCTAATATGTTTAGTAAAACTAAAGTTTTAAATTGTGAGATATGTGATACTGTACCTATAATGCCCGTCTGTAAAGTTGGACATAAGGTTAGTGACCATGGTAAATTTCCACAACTGTCAATTTGCGAAGTGTTTACAATATCATCTTGTTTATAACCACACATACATGCATTCATACATATATATGCATATACATATATATTAATCAATTTGATCGCAAAAACTTAATAGTGAAACGATCCATTGACCTTTTTATACGTATTCTATGAAGTAGGACCGCGAGGCGGATTTGATCTCATACAGTAAAATTCCACTATAAACAAATACTTGTTTCTGCAGCTTCGCCTGCATCGTCAAATAGGAATGATTGAATTTTACTTATTTAGAAGACCGACCAGGTCTATGATGTGGTCGGATTCCAGGAGGCGCGGGTTCGAGTCCCGCTGCGTTCAAATTTTTATACGTTTTCTAAATAAGTATTTTTCTTTCCTAAGAATAACACTTTAAAAAATGTTTAAAAATGATTGAATTTTGTATGACATATGACATATTCTAAGAGCCTGAGCTAATTCTGACTGCTGGTACAGTGGTTACATCAAAACGATTGATATGGTATTTAGTATATGTACTATTGCTTCTCTCGATAAATGGGCCATTCAACAGTTTTTTTAAGCTTTAGGGCATTTTTAGGGTAGGTAGTCAGAACCCGGGAACCTAATGTTAACACACTCCGTTCCCACTAAGACATTACATGTCAAGTGGTCTATCTATCTTGGGATCTCGTAAATATATATTAGTATCAAACATTCAGAAGTATAGTCCCTTGGAGCACAGAAACACGTCAACGCTATTAAAAGATACGAGCGTTTATGCATCGTTTTTGTTGCTTTTTGTATGAAATTCGCCGCGTAATTAAAACCTATAGGGTACTTCCCGTGGACCTACAATTATAAAATTGGGACTTGCAATACAGATAAAGCAAAATCGAACTCGCCTCATTCACGAAGTCCAGTCGTAGGTATTGGCGGTGAGTGAGATCTTAGTTTAGGTTTTATTATAGAAAATAGGTAATTGCGTAAAATAGAAAGAGAGATAGATATCCCTTTCTCGTTCTGGTGTGTTTTTAGTTGAATGAAAGTAGCAGATCGGTTAGTAGTATTTTTGTAATAGTATTTGTTTACGTTATTGGTATCTCTTAACTGCGTCAGACGATATACCGTATAGATACAAATCTTAAAATGAAAAAAAAAAACCTAAACGTCTAAGCTGTTGACTTATTTTTATAATTTTTTTAGATATGGGCTTGAAATGTACTTGTAAGAGGAGTAGCTTCTTATCCTATATGTAAAAGGAGCGCAGACGCTTCCACTCTGTATATTATCCTTATATATCTTCATCTCATCTTTCCTTTGAAATGAAGCACACGCGCCTGGAAGGCTAGATTAGTCATCAAATTCAAATATTATCTCTAATTTCAACATCATCACGTACATATACGTCACGTAATTCACGAGTCATTTAATCATTATTAAATTCACTCCAAAATCAGCGAACCAAATTAACAATTATACATTTTAGACATTGGCTGATTGCGGTTTTTGACCTAAACTTAATTGAAAATTCGTTCTTAAAATATATATATATATATATATATATATATATATATATATATATATATATATATATATATATATATATATATATTTAAATTTTATCAACGTTATTAGTGATATGTGATATTGGTGGTTTTTTGGGGCCGTCGTGGTGTAGAAGCACAAGCGTGTGACTGTAAACACGAGGGTTGTTGATTCGATTTCCACTTGGTGGAAAGAAATAGGTATTTAATATTTCCGCTTTTACAACGAAGCGTTTAGTTCCGCTACTTAATACGCAATACCTTAAGAATTCAGCGGAAAGTAGAGAACGAATGTGTTTTAATTGAGAACAGAGTGTCGTAACATTAAAATCTCAAGTTCCCTTTACCTACCCTGTTATGTGCGGAATACAACGTGAAGCTAATAAAAAAGGCTTTTGCAAGCACTTTTGTGTCATCGAAGACAGAACGCTTTCCGCCGAAATTTGGGGGCACTGCCTTTTGATTAGCGGAACTCAACACCAGAACGAAAAAAAATGAAAATATCAAATATTTCATTTCCTCGAGTAGGAATCGAACCCACAACTTATCATGCTTGCAGTCAGCCTCAGCCTCAGATCCTCGTTATACAAGGAACTATTTGATAATAGTTAATTAATCGGTAAACATGATTACCGGATGTGGAGAGGAATGCTAATTTCTTGTATTTATTTGTATTTATTGTAAATTGTAAGCATCGTTCAACATATTATGATATATATGGTCAAATATTTTGAATCTTGTTTACCTTTAAACTTGTCATAGATTTTTTTTTATCAAAAAAATATCATTTAAATTTGTAGTGGTAGTTATTGAAAAACTTGATCCCGCACACAGTAGGGTAGGCAGAGGGAACCTAGTGTTAAGACACTCCATTCCCCGCGATCCGCCGAGTTCTGAAGGCATTGCGTGTTGAGTGGCGGAACTAAGTGCCGCGCTTTGCCTCGACACCAGAGCGAAGTAATGAAAATATAAATTTAAATAAACATTTAATTTCCTCGAGCGGGGATCGAACCCACAACCAGTCGATTTTACAGTCACACTTTCTGTCCCTGCGCCGCGACTGGCCTTCAATATTGATAAATTTAATTTATATATTGATATATTTAAATGTAGTGCTATTTATAACTGAGTATATTAGAGTAAGCGCGGCGTTCAGAACCTGTTTCTATTGTTGGGTGACGCGTGAGGAGCGGAGTGTCTTCTCACTATGAGAGTGTGGAGTATAGCTTAAATCTCATAAAAAACATGGAAGAATAAAATAATAACATACATCCTACGAATACATTTATCCAGTTAAATTTAAAATAAGTGCAAATTTATTATTTCAATATCGAGTTTTGTCCAAAAAATATGGAAGATGTACTCCTAAAAAGGTAATATAATAATCACTTCACCTCAGAGGGATTACCTTACAATCAAAATACAATACCTAAATAATCCGGTTCTTATTAAAAAATGTAATTAAAAATTTAAAGAAATATATCGTTTACTATAAAACACTTAATAAATGTCAATAATTTTTTGAAGTAATTGTATAATTTTAAATTATTTTTCTTTTATTTTCATGTTGTATCGCAAATATAGCGAGTAGAGTGTTAAGACACTCTGATCCTCACGCATTAATGAAGCAAATGTCTCAAGGACTCTGCAGAAAGTGGGAAATGGGACCCGGCTTCTGTACAAGGGGAAGAATTTTTTATGTTTGTTATCCCAGAACTTTGGACTGAACTGATTTTGATGTTTTTTATTAGAAAGCTCGTGCTTCTCGTGTGGTCCGATTTTATGCATTTGGTCCACTTTTCACAATATTATCCATGAGAGAATCACATAACTCTTCATAAGTATGCGCGCGAGAAATGGTTAAAGGTCATTTGATGGGAGTTTGGTTAAGTTCTGATAATGGTATCCGGTTGAATTCGATTTGAATAAGCCAGTTGATGTTATACAGGTAGGTAATATTTAATCAAAAATGGCCAAGTCAAAGCGTAAGGTTTTATTACATACCGTGTAAATACAGAACTTGGCTCCTATATTATAAATCTCGATTCTTATCTAGTCGAGAGCGCTGCATTATTAAATATTGGACTTGGCCCTCATTTCATATTTATGTTTTTGGTATCTAATATTCAAGGTCTAATAAATAATAATTAGGCATAAATTAATAAAACCGTCACCGTAAAAAGCGATGTCATAGTTATTATATTAATGTCATAATCATTACAGAAATGTCATAGACGTCAAACGTTTTTAGAAAAAAAAACATAAATCACTCTTTTTATATTGTAGAGTATTTTTACACATTAAAGATAAAAAAATATTTTTAGAAAAAAGTATAAAGATTTGCTGAAAAGAAAATAAAAATGATTAATTCTCCAGATTGCAAATCGACACCCTCAACTGCCGCTAATATATTTTTTTCTATTATACAAAAAAGTTATTAAATAAAAATTATAGTTTTACACTTTAAATTGCAATAACTTGAAATAATAGTCTACAATTATTTTTTTAGTATCACTCTGTATCCTGCAGGGTAGCACCTGGAAATCTAGTGTCAAGACACTCCGTTTTGTATTAAAACACTTCCGTGCTCCACTTTCCGCCAAATTTGACATTGCGTGTTTAGCGGCGGGAATCAACGCACGAAGAAATGAGAACATAAAATATTTGATTTCTCCTAGAAATCGAACCCACGCCACGTAAAAATATTTAATTCAAATCAACATAATGATCTCATTAATTATCAACGTAACGAGGTTTTCCCGCATTTTTCCAACGACTGTCATCATTGTGCAACGGTTCTTTGTCTTGTTGATGACCGTTGACGTTCGTTTTATAGTTTGGTATTCCTTTGTGATTGACATTAAGAAATCCGTTTAAAAAAGATTTAAAAAAATATATCGTTAATATATATTTTTACAATATTTTCATATATTAGAAAAGATTTTTTGTTTATCGTATTCGAAATGATTAATTTGAAATTAACTCAAAAAGGAATAGTATGTTTTTTACCTTTACACTGTATGTCTCACATAGCAGAGTAGGCCATAGGGAACTTGGAAACATATTGTTAAGACACTCCGTTCCCGTAAATATATTTCCGTTGCTACTGTGCCACGAGTGGCCTCAATAATAGTAATAGTGTGCGAATCACTCTTTTAAGAACGAAGTATCTTAAGTAGGTTCCTTCTGCCTACCCTGATATATGCAGAGCACTGCGTGAAGTTAAAAAAATCAAACAGACATTCGAATTTATTATAGTCTTGATTTAAAAATATACATTTTTGAGATAAAAGTTGGCAAATTTTGTAATGATTTTTTTAGAAAGTATCTATAAATTTATACTTTTTGGATTTTTTCCTTTATTTGTACTTCACTGTGTCACTTCACTTGTGTTGTCACTTCTTCCCAAATTTTATAATTATGTATTTCAGCGAATTTCATACAAAATGTTGCAAAAACGATGTAACTATAAATGCTCGGTTCTTTTGATTGCGTTGATTTATAAGCTTGTTTCTGTGCTTCAAGGGATCGTAGATTTGAATATTTGATATTAAATCATTTTTTTTATTAAGTGAGAGGGAACCTAATATTAAGTGTCTTAAAACTAGGTTCCCTCTCCTACCCTGCTGTGCGCGGGATACAGCGTGAAGCTGATTAATTAATTACATGTTGATCAAATTCAGAAAGATTTTCATTACAAAGTTTAAGAGTTACATAGCTACATACGATTTAATAAGAATGTGTTAAAAAAAAGATTTGTTATCTATATATATAAAAGGACTTGTGGTGACTGACTGAGGTAAGACGCACGCAGAGCCGTAACCGCTGATGGTAGAAACGTGAAATTTGGGCAGATATTTATTTTCATATTCTGGACATCCACTAAGAAGGGAATTTGAAAAATTTTAACCGTAAAGGGATGAAATAGGGGTGGAAAGTTTGTATGGAAAAAAAATTTAATCTGTACCGATTTTTATAAGATTTGAAATTCAGACTCTTAAAAATATTTCATTGAACACGTGTTTCATGGTTTTTAAGAATTCACCCCCTAAGGGTTCAAATAAGGGGTTGAAAATTTATATGGAAAAATCTTTAAATTGCCACCGATTTTTATAAAAATTAAAATTCAGACTGTTAAAAATATTTTATTGAACACGTGTTTCGTGGTTTTTTTAGAATTCACTCCTAATAAGCGGGCGAAGCCGCGCGCGCCCTCTAGTGATATATAAAGAATTTAAAAAAAATATTTCATGTAATAAACAAACATTTTGAAAGTTTATTAAAATGTACCCACCCGTATCCATTTTAAATATAAATATAATTTAAAAAAAGGAAGACTCTAAAGTGGCGCAATAACCAAGGTTTTCATTTCACTATTGTGTTCTTTTTACTATTTTGTACATAAACTTCATATAAATTTTATTTTTTATTTTACACTACATCGTGCAAAGATAGTGTTAAGCCACTTCACTTTCCGCCCAATTTTAGAGACATTGCGTGTTGAGTGATGTAACTCAACGCCGCGTTTTGCCTCGACACCAGAGTGAAGAAATTAAAATGTAAATTTAAATAAATATTTCATTTCCTTTCGGGATCGAGTCACGATCGCCACGTTTACAGTCACACATATGTGTCTGGCTCTGGCCTCTGGCTGCTTTAAAATGCGCATTAATGCCTTTTTTTCGTTACCAGAACGGGAAGGTTTAATTAATTTATTCCCTTGAGAGGAAATCAAACCCACGACCGTCATGTTTACATTAGAACGCAGTGCCGCTGCGGCCGACAGCCTCAAGGCGTATAGTTATGTAATTATATATTTTAATTTTGATCCAATATCGTATACATAAAGCTTGGGTACGTCGTAGATATTTCATAATTATTCTACATATTGGTAAATAGAAGTGGCCTTCACAAAGGTAACACGAAATTATCTAATAAAAAGTTAAGCGTTTATCATAAGAACGATAGAAAAATTTCGTAATTGCATTTTTTATAGAAAAGACAAGGCAAACGAGTGTATGGGTCACCTGATGGTAAGTGAGCACCAGATAGACGTGTTTTTTGAAGGGGTACATGGGAACATGGGAACATGGGTACATGTTATATAGGCCAGGAAGGTAGCCCTTTCCACGGTTGGGTGGCTAATGCAAGCAAGTCCCTACGAAACCGTACAATAATGGAGTGCCACGTATCCAGATGACGTGGATGTATTTTGCTTGTGTGTTAGGTGGCAGGTATCAGGTCAAACAGTTCTCCAGAACAGTCGCCATAATAAAAGTGATAGAGAGAGAGAAAAAGACAAGGTGTCATGCTTTTTATCCTTTTTTATTGGGTCCCCAATGATTCGAACAGCTACTGAATGATATGGGGGTGCACCAGCCCGGAAATAAGAACAGTACTCCATACGAGTGGTCGAAATTGGACCCTTTACAGAGGTACACGGTGTTTTGGCGTGAAGTACACACAGTTTTTCTGAGGCTGACTTGATTTTGCTTTCCAGATGATCGCGATTATTATGCGTATTTTTATAATTAAATCAACTTTATGAAGTGATTATTTTAGAGATTTTTTTTATTCTGCCCCACTTAGCCTTTTTCTCTCTGCCTTAATTTTCATTTGTCTAAATAATAAATCAGCCTCATAAAAGAATCATAATATAATATCAGCTTCACGCTCCCACAACAGGGTAGGCAGAGGGAACCTAGTGTTAAGACACTCCGTTCCCCACTTTCTGCCAAATTCTGAACACGGAATGTGTTGAGTGGCAGAATTCAACGGCGCGGTAAAAGAATCATCACGCACGAAATATTGAATATGACATTTAAATCTCAATTTATATGCATGCATATGAATTAATATATTATACTAATCGATCGAATTCTAGAAATAATGATAAAATTAATAATAAGTTTGTAAAATACAAGCCGTACAACTTTTCTTTCCCGTTTCAATAGGTATTTCTGGAAAACCTCTCTTAATACTTCCCTACACTACCCAAGCAACATGCCAAAGTCCAGCGTTCTGGACCGCGTAGTTTCAGTAGATATAAATATATTTTTTTCAAATATATAAAATATATATTTAATAAAATAAAAATGCTTGTAAAAGCACATACCTGTAAGCTCTAAGGTATACGCCGCCGACAACAGGCACAAAACACTCAACACTCTTGTAATCATCACGATAAACTTTTATTATGAAAAAGTTTAAAATTGTAATAAAAAAAATTAAATTAAATTTAATTATATTTTATAATTATATTTTAATTTCAGATTTAAAAATCACGTATACAGTTCAATTATTAATATAGTTTTGACTATCACGGATTTTCCTCAATTTTAATTTATTGCCCAATTTGTTTTTTATAATTTTCTACGTAATTATTTTTCTCCGTAGAGTCGACTCTATTCCGTAAACTGTTTCGAACAAATAGCCGTATCAAGAAGTTGCTTCTATATATATGTGTGTATATTTAGTAGTATCTCGTAGAAGCGAGACGCGCTAACCGCTCTTGCCCGCGATGGACTGCGTGTGTTTTATATCAGTAAACAAAAGATATAGATTTTTCTTATTTTTGTTTAAGTTTCCCTCTGTATAGCACACATAGCAGGGCAGGTAGATTGAATCTGGTGACTTAGTCAGACAGACACTTCTGTTCCTCATTTTCCGCTGAATTTCATGAGGCATTGCGTGTTGAGTGGCGGAACTCAACGCCGCAACTTTGCCTCGTTACCGGAGCAATGATATAAAAAAAAAACATTTCCTCAAATGGGTATCGCACCTACAATTTTTACTTACAATAGTACATCAATAAGAACTCAAAGTTCGTTCAAAAAAATTGTACGAGGCGATAGACGTCAATTTTTTTGTTCATTGCTTTTTTTAAACATGTGAAGCTGATTTTAATTTTTTTTTAATTTTAGAGATATTATTTGTCGGCACAGTTCGATTTCCTCTCTCTATAATAAAACAAAGGTAATAAGACAAAGGGCGGTGTGGAGTTCCGCCATTGAAGAAGCATTGTCTCAAGAATTAAGCGTTACCTGGGAAACGGAGCGTTTATTCACTATTTTTTTTGCCTACCCTGTAAGCAAGATACAGAGTGATAAATATTTCTCTAACGAGCTCAAACTGTTATTGAATTTTATATTTTGTAATATTAATTATATTGATAATTATTCATATATTGAAAACAATTTTTATGTTTCATTAGATTATTATAATTTACATGGAGGTCAACAGCTGCATAGTTAAAAAAAACCTTAAATAGATTGCATAATTTCAACCTCCGTCGCCCCGAGTCATTCGGTCAGAATACAACTACAAAGTAACAAGACAAAGCGCGGCGTTCCGCCATTCAACGCGTAATGTCTGAAAAATTGGACAGTGTATGGTGAACGGAGTGTCTTAAAACTAGGTTCCCTCTGCCCATCCTGCTTGATAGTGCGTGAAGCTATATTTGGACATATTGATTATTGTGACAGATATCCTGCTATTATAAATTTAAAAGGCTGGATATTTGTTCCACTTTAACACAAAAACTACTCAACAGATTTCGATGAAACTTTACACAAATATAACTTATACATCTGAATGACGTATTGGCTATAATTTAGTTAGCTACTCCAACGTTAAATATTAAAAAAAAATTAACATTAAAGTTATAGCGAAATTATACAAAATCTTTACATAAATCGTGGTATTTGTGTCATTGTGATGCAGCATAACTATCAATAAATTTGAAAAAAAAATCTTTTGAGAGCTACTTTTTCTTTCGTTACTTAAATTATTGAAGTTATACGAAGATAATGTACCATAAGATTATGTTTTAAAAGTTCTAATTAAAAATCCACGACAGCTTGTCTACCTTTATTAACAACAATTATAACAATTGGATACTTCCTTCACAATGCATATTTTATAGTATTTATCCAATTTGTTTGTCTGTCTGTTTGAGTGCAGAGGCACAAGCATGCAGCTGCAAATGGGACGAACGTAGGTTCGATTTCCACTCGAAAGAGTAAAATATTAAAGTTTGTGAGGATACATTTTATCGACATACCACGCGGGCGAAGCCGCGGGAGGACGCTAGTTCATAATAAAGAACACATCTACATATAATTAGTGAGTACTTGGGTACTTATATGATCTCGGAAAATTATAATTGTATTGAACGCTTGCGTTTTCTAGAACATAATTGAAAAAAAGGAACTAAAACATGTTCTTTTATTACTAGTTTGATTGATAGTAGCAGACTTGTTTGTTGTATGGAGATATATTTTTTATAAGTATTTTCAAATAGTTTTTTTTTTATTTTATTTTAAAAGTAAAGCGAGAAGTGGACAGTATATATGCGAGATGGTTGATTCGATTCCCATTAGAGAAGATAATTATTTTTATTTCTCCGCTCTGGTAACATTCATTCATTCCATTAAATCTGGATTATATAAAACGCCGTGTTAAGTTCCGCCACTCGACGCAGTCTCTGAAATTATTAGAAAAATATAATAAAAAACAGAGTGTTTCAACACTAGGTTTTCTTAGCATACCGTATTGTGATGCGGATTATCAACTATCTGTCATTATATGAAAATACTAAATATTTCATTTCCTGGAATGGGAATTGGACCAACAACTTGTTACGTTCACAGTCTACTGTGCCTCTGCGCCACGTGTGGCCTCAGAATTTTTTTGTTACTTCCATACATTACGTACGAGTACATTATCTGCGTGAGTTACCACCTAACATCTTAATTAATTACAAAAACTACTATAAAATTTATTCTCTGAAAATAAAAACTTCATTTAAATGATTTATATGACAGGTCTGCATCATAATCATTTTCTTTAATAATGTTACTAAAAGATTATTATGGAATAATTAATATTATTTTCACGATTACTTTACTAGCTTTTGAAATAGCGCTCTAACGTTGAGTAGGATAAAACGCAGCTTAACGCTGTATCACGCATACAGCAGGGTAGACAGAGAGTACCTAGTAAATGTAAAGACACTCCGTTCTCTTATCTCCGCTTTTCGTAGGGGAATCTGAAAAGGTTTATTATTCATCCAATATTACATACATACAAAACATAAAATATACAAAAACACATACATATACAAACGTACAGTCCGCGAGGTCTAAGCTGAGCTTTGAATTAGTGTAAGTGTCCATTGATAGTGTAGGTGTAACGCCGCTAGTTTAATCGAAACGGTGCTTTTTGAAAACAGCCTTAACCTTTTGTACTGATAGTAGCTTCACATACTTAATATCTTAATATTTTATTTTGCGTTGCGTTTATATATTATAAGTGAAAGACAAAGTTGGCACTATCACGGGACAAGAATGGAAAAATGTATGTGACAAACCAGTAAAAAAGGCGTAAAAGAATTGATGTATTTCATATAAGATGTTTTATGATAATTTCTAATATTATTATCTGCTTCTACTTTTATAATCATTCACACAAATGCTTAGCTCACCTTAAGCCTTGCGAACTGTACTAAATTACATAATTTGTACAGTTTTCATTAAACCAAAAATAGGTTTTTTTTTAGGTAACTATAGATATAAATAATGTATTGTTTTTGTTGCGCGAAGCAAAGAGACAAAGGTCTCGCCCTATAAGTAGGCTCATTATAGCACGTTATGTTTTTCCACTTCTTTTTCAAAGTAATCAATTTCATAATTTCATATAAAGTATGGAGAAACAATAATAATTAAATATCAAATTATTAAAAATATTATTTAATTATTCTAATAATTGTACCTGTTTCTAAATAAATTAATGAATGATTGCAGTTATTAAAATATACATATGTATATGTATATACATAAAAACTAGCGACCTAACTAGCTTGAATTGCATAATTATTAATTTACTAATCTGCATTACTTTCATTTTCTAATAATAATATCATTTTAAAAATAATATCTATATCTATATTAAAAAGTAAAATCTCATTTACTCCAATAACACAGTTATTTATAATTTCGTCGAACATTTTTTTTTACTTAAAGCTTTTTTTTATTTGTAAACCGCTTGAAATAAAACAAACACTAAATGTTAATACTTGCCACAATACAATAGTGAAAACTGCAATTGAATCCGTTAAGTCGTTTCTGAGATTTAACGCTGCGCTTTCCTATTTACTACAAGAAGGAAAGAGAAATACGGAGAAATGAAAAATAATTTAAATTTAATAATCTCTTTAAGTAATAAAAGGAAAAAAACGAAATCACTTAACACTAGGCATAATTTTTTAGATCTACCACTCGAAATAAAAATGCGGAAAGGCAAAAAAAAAGTCTATAAAATGGCTGACTTATTATTTAACTGTTAATTTATGTAATCTAGCGATTTAATTACGTTTCAATGATACATACAATTAATAAACAATTATTTTTTGCTGACGACATAATGCTTGCAATAGATTAATTATGCTGAATTATTATTGTTTTTCTTTCATAATAGAGATTTTGAACTTGGAAAAAAGAATATTCCAGATTATGTCATTGAGGCCAGCCGTGGCGCAGGGGCGCAAAGTTGTGGGTTCGATCCCCACTCGAGGAGATGAAATATTTATTTACATTTATATTTTCATTTCTTCGCTCTGGTGTCGAGGCACAGCACGGCGTTGAGTTTCGCCACTCTACACGCAATGCCTCCAGAAATTGGCGTAAAGTGGGAAACGGAGTGTCTTAACTGTCACTAGGTTCCTCTGCCTACTCTGCAGTTTGCGGGATACAGCGTGAAGCTGATAAAAACAAATGTCATATGTGGTACTAATGATGTGGGATTGTGAGTTTATGAAACGTTGAATATTTTCATTTTCTGGTAGAAGTCGGCGGAATTCGGGAAAGAAAGTATCTTAATCTGAACGGAGTGCCTTAACACTTAATTCCTAGGGTCCCTCTTCCTTTTTATGTTCGGGATACGTATACAGCGTGAAACAACAAAAATGGAGCTAAAAAGAGTTATTAATGTATAATTGTGCTGTAAAGTGACAATATTTGACTGTAAAACGATGGTTGTGGGTTCCGGTAAGACAAAGTTCGTTGTTACACAATGGATTTGGGCGACGTTGAAAAAATATAACGTTTTGGCACTACTTTTAGGCCAATTTCTGTAAAAGGAAGAGGGTAAGAACTCAATATCACGACAATCGATTAGGATTATTCGTTTTTTATTGGAAAGGATGTATTTCAAGGGTAGTTTGATGACAGTTTGGTTATGTTCTGACTATGGAATCAGGTTGAAATCGGCCTTTTTTTGTTAAAAAAAGATATTACTTATGTATACGGAAAAAAATGGGAACCTAAAATTTGGCCCGCTATTTACCACACAATGTCTTAGAAATTGGATCAAAGATGGGGAACGATGATTTAACACTGGGTTCCCTCTGCCTACTCTGCTATAGACGGGATGCATAGCAAAACTAAAAAATATATAGGAGCTGAAAAAATGTAAAAAGTAAACTAAAAAAACCTATATGGAAAAATAAGTATTAAAAACTTTATTGATTCATCAGAATTCCTTTCAAAACATTACTAAGAATTACTAAAATATTTCATTCCGTTCCGTTAACGTGTTCAAAAATCCAATGATTCGTCATTTTTTTTAATAAGTAATGTTTCCCTCTTTCCCTCTTGTTTCATATTTATAATAAAGGCGTGTAGTGTAACTGCACTAAAATGATGGTTGTGCGGAACTCAACGCCGCGCTTTGTCTTACCAGATAGACAGAATGATATAATCATTCCACCGAATGGGGAAGTAATCTACAAAGTCACGTTTACCGTCATACGCTACTACTACGGCAGGGGTTCCCAATCTTTTCTTGATCAGGGACCACTTTTATAGAATTCTTGCTAGCATGGACCACTTTGTAGGTATAATAAAAAAATAATAATTAAACAAAAATTTTAATTTTAAAGTCAAAAATTTAAAAAAAAAAATGTGACAGTTTGTATGATGGGGTGTGTGAATTTTTAAGTAAATATTTAAAATCAATGAATTTCAAAGTATATTAAATTTAAATGTTATGTTTTACTGCGGAAACAACATAACTGTAGGCAGACTGCTCAAACACCAAAAGTTTGAATCATTCGCGGACCACATTTTAGCTGCTGCGGACCACTGCTGGTCCACGGACCACTGCTGGTCCACGGACCACTGGTTGGGAACCGATGTACTACAGCATGATGGCCTTTTCTGTTACTTAAGTTTTTTTTCTTCACATCAAAGGGAGCCTAGTATTAAGACACTTCGTTCCCCACTTTCCACCCAAATTTTAAGACATTGTTTGTTGCCAGGACGACGAAATGAAAATATTCCCCGAGTGGAAATTGAACCCAAAACAGTTACGTTTACCGTCGTAATATATTAAGGCACGGTGACCTGTTCCATTGCTAAGTCAAAAAAAAATAATTCGATAGAACAATATTGTGTTAATTAAAATTTACTTAGTATGTATTAAAGGTAACCTTCGAGAGTCAACGGACGGCTTGAAACTAGTTGTAACTTGTCGTTTTTTTTTTTCTTAATTTTTATGCATATTCTAGCTTTTTCCTGCAGCTTCGCTTGTTAAAATAGAAATAGTTGTCTGAGACACGATATATGAAGGAACAGTGGATTATATTGAAAATTTTATTTTTTTGTTTCACTCTTCATAGCAGAGAGAAACTGGGAATCTAGTGTTAAGGCTCCTTTCTCCTTTAAGACACTTTCGTTCCCTCTTTGAGACGAATTCTTGGGGCGTCGTGTGTTGAGTAGGGGAACTCAATTGTCCATTTTGCCTTGTTACCAGTATGAGGAATTAAAGATATTGTATATTTTATTCTCCAAGTGGAAATGGAACGTTTCTCAAGAAATAGACTATAAAACAGTACATAGTTCCTGAGATTAGAACGTTTAAACATACAAAATTATAAACCCTCATGATGTGAGTACCTATAGATTATTAAAATACGAAGATGTTTTTTTGTTATATAATAACAGCTTAAAATTTTACCATAAATTTCCATTAGCGTTATTTTGTCAAATTACCTTTTAACATTCTGTTATGTTGTAACATTTATTTATAGTTTATAATTGGAGACCGCTGTGGTATAATGGTTCTGTGTCTGACTGTAAACGCGACGGTCCAGAGTTCCCCTCGCAGAACAAATTATTTTCCGTTTTAATTTTTATATTATATTTCGTCAATCTGGTAATAGGGTAAAACGTGGCGTTTTGCTTTGGTACTCAACATGCAATCTTTTGGTTAAAGGAAAATTAGGCGGTCCATGGGGAACGGAGCGTGTTACCTCTAGGTTCCCTCTGCCTACGTTGTTTTAGTGCGGAATACAGCAAATTGAAAAACGTATAATAGTTTTCTGATTTATTTGATTTTCGGCATATTTTTTATTTTTCTTTTCATATAATATAAGTGGACTTAATAAAAAAAATACTACAGTTCAGGTGATGACTTTCATCTTCATTCACATTGTCACATTCTCGGTGGTATTGTTACCAACTTGCCATTCTGTGGTGTTTCTGTAACATTCATATTTCGTATACTTATTTAGAAAACGCATAAAAAATTTTACGTAGCGGGACTTGAATCCGCACCTCCTGGAAACCGACCAGGCGCTCTGACCACTAAGCCATGCGTTCTAGTGTCAGTGGAGTGAAGTGAAAGTGGGGAACAGAAGCTTCTTAACGGGCAAGGAGTGTTACACTAGATTCTCAGGTTCCCTCTGCCTACAGTGCTATGTGCGGGTATATCAAGAAAACTATTTTAAAATATCAATTTGTTGGTGCCTCTTTTTGTAAAATTAGGATAATTTTTTTTTTTAACTTCCCGCTGCACTCAGCAGGATAGGCAGAGGGAACCTAGTAAGAGACTCCGTTCCCCACGTTCTGCCGAATTCTGAACGCATTGCGTTTTGAGTGGCAGAACTCAACGCCGCGCTTTGCCTCGACACACCTTTGCCAGAGCGAAGAAATGGAAAGATAAATTTAAGTAAATATTTCATCTCCTCGAGTGGGGATCGAACCCACAACCAGTCGGTTTTACAGTCACACTTTGTGCCCATGCGCCACGACTGGCCATATATAAAGTTATAGATAGATAATCTTAATTTAAACTCAAAATGGAAAATTTCAATTATTTCTTGTTTTGCCAATTATATATTTATAATTTCATTACCAAACTTGTATTAAATTAAATATAATATTAAATGTTCTCGAGAAGTTTTTTGTTCATAATTGTGCGATACAAAATATGTTCAAATTCCAATTTAGTAGGTATCTGCTATATTAAAATCACGTACGCTTTAAAAAATGATATATTATTTTGTAAAAATCAATAGATATGGAAAATAGTATATTTTATTATTTTTTTAATTTTCCATTTTTCTATCCTTGATCATGCATTTCATTAGTCAATTCATACTTAGAATGGAAAAATGTTTTAGAAAACATATAAAAATTCATGGTAGAATTGTGACCGTCGCCGGATTCCAACCTGCGACTCTTGTAAACCGTCCAAGTATTTTTTTAAAGATATATGTATAAATAAAATCTTTAAAAAATCTCTTATAATTTCGATTCCGTAATATCTTCGGGATGTCTTTAAATAATATTTCCATATTCAACATATATAGAGAGAGAGAGAGCTCACGGGTGAACTTTCGTTTTTTTTTAGCTCGATACTGTAGCAGGGCAAGCACCTCTGCTTGCTGCTGCTATGTAGAGTTTTAACATTAGGGTCCCTCGACCCTAATGTTAAAACTCTACGATTCCTATATTCCCATCAATTTTCATAATATTGGGTATTAGGTGGCGCCACTCAACGCCGCTTTTTGCCTTGTAATCAGAGCGAGTAGAAATCAAACCCACAACTGTTTGAAGTGCGCTTGTGCTTTAACCTCTACACTTTTTGTGTATATTATGTATGATTGTTTATTTCTAAGAAGTCGATACCCGGCTAATTCTAACAGATGATTATATTATTCAATTTTAGCATAGCCTTTCATCTGGTACCTCATTTTCAACTTCCCGAACTGGTTCTGGTATCTACAGATACTATTATTTTGATTCCCTTTATAGTGTCAAAATATGCATTTTTTCCGATATTAACGGCCATATATTTTTTTAAGTAAATGTAGAAATACGTTTTTCAGAAAATGGGACATAAATTCATAACACATAATAAATTCATGGGACAGTATATCTGAGTATATGGTTTGAATTTCAACTCAATATCTCCAAGCGTTCCTGAGATAAAGGGCCTCGACAGACCGACAGACAGACGGACGGATAACAAAGTGGTCTTACAAGGGTTCCCTTTTTTCCTTAAAAGGTATGAAACGATAAAAACGGTCAAAAATCATGTCTATTGTATGTTAGTCCCCTAAATGACTAAATTCATTCTTTTTTTTGTATTTGTTTTTATATAAGAGTATATAACGGTAACAGCTAAATATACAAAAATCTAATAATACGTCATCTGTTAAAAATGTCAACTGTGTAACTGTCATAGTTTATGGGATACAGTCCGGTGACAGACAGACAGACAGGCGGACCGTGTAGTCTTAGTAATAGAGTCGCGTTTTATACTTTTTTTGTATGGAACCCAAAAAAAAAACGCAGAGTACCGGTTAAAGGTAACTATTATCAGCTTCACGCTGTATCCCGCATACAGCAGGGTAGGCAAAGGGAACATAGTGTTAAGGCACTCCGATCCCCACTTTCTGCCGAATTCTGGAGGCATTGCGTGTTGAGTGGCAGAACTCAACGCCGCGCTTTGCCTCGACACCAGAGCGGAAAAATGGAAATATAACATTTATTAAGTATTTCATCTCCTCGAGTGGAGATCGAACCCACAACCAGTCGATTTACAGTCATACTTTATGGCCCTGCGCCACGATTGGCCTCTAACTAATTCTAAAGGTAACTATTATATAATACTAATTAATAAATTCATACAAAAATATTTAATTTTTTGTGCACATGCTTAATAATGTATTGGTAATTTTGTAATTATATTTTAAAACCGACTGTAAAAAACAAACGTAATATAAAAAACGACAAATTTCTTAGGAACTTAAAGTCATGTTTTTCTTATTTCTTGTAAATAAAATATATTTTTCTTTTTATCTACAAGACATTTTCGTAACTACGCAAATTCCTAATTAAAATATTAGTAAACTACACTTACAAAAAACTAATAATATTAAAGCAGAACTGATTAAGGCAGTTTTTTTTTAGCTTAGCGCTGTTTCTCGCATGTAAGGGTAGGTAATGGAACCTGGGAACCTAGTGTTAAGTAACTCCGTTTCCTACTTTCTGATCTCTGATATTATAATGATTACATATTCGTATTAAGACAGATACAAAGTGCGGTGCGTCGTGGGTTCAATTCCAACTCGGAGAAATAAAATTATTTTTATTTCTTTGCTATTAATATATATTTGGTAATAAGACAAGGTGCCGCTATGCGTTTCATTACTCAACACGCAGTCTCGAAAATTGGAAAAATGGAGTGTCTTTATCTTAGATTCCCTCCTCCTACCCTACTATGTATAAAAGAGACTGAGTGGAGCTAAAATAATACATGTAAAAGATTAGAATGAAATGTTCCGTTTTTCCTTCTATGATGTAATTTCCAACTCCTTTCCTCATTTAATAGCCATAGGTTACCTCCAGGAGGTCTAAATGTGTAAGAATCGCATACCAATATCAGATCGACGTTATTTACGTAAGCAATTTTATAATTACTAATGTAATGAATGAGGAATGCCGAGCAAAGGAGTTGCTGCCGATCTATTACCATACACGTATGTATGTATGTAGATGAACATTATCTCTTGAACAACAAGGAAGTCTTTGAATTAAAGGAATGTACTCTACGGAAAATATTGTATTATGTTATTGGAAAATTGATTTAGTTTGGCATTCGTTTTTTTGTATTTAGTGCTCTCTTTTGGTTAGCCTGATAGGCTGGTGATTTTTAATTTCTTCTTTTTACTCCATTTTTTATGTTTTTTAAAGTATTTTTATATATTTCTTGACTGGGGGAACTTCTTTTATCTCTTGAATAAGTGAAATATTTTACGTTTTCTTAAAGGGCCAGTCTTGAGGCCAATCGTGGCGCAGTGGCACAAAGTGTGACTGCAAAAACGACTGGTTGTGGGTTCGATCCCCACTCGAGGAGATGAAATATTTACTTAAATGTATATTTTCTTTTCTTCGCTCTGGTGTCCGGGTAAAGCGCGGCGTTGAGTTCTGCCACTCAACACGCAATGCCTCCAGAATTCGGCAGAAAGTGGGGAACGGAGTGTCTTAGCACTAAATTCCCTCTATCTACCCTGCTGTGTGCAGGATACACCGTGAAGTTGATTTATTTATTTTTTTATTCATAAAGAAAACTGAATCTTAACGCAAAGTTCCCAGGTTCCCTCTGCCTAACTTGCTATGTGCGTGATACGTGAAACTTAAAAATAAATATCATAAGATTACGCTCAAAGTTTAAACATTTAATTTTATAGAATAATTTAATACAATGGCGATAAAAATAAGAAAAAAATATTGTTTACATGTCCGCGTTCAAGATGGCGGCCCCCCTGACACTGACCTACGGTTATTATGCCTAAATGGTAATAAAGCATCTATTATAATAATAAATAATTGTTGGATGTTACACAAAAGACTCATAAACTATTATTTAATTAATAAATCAAAGTCATAACTTTTTATTAATAGAACTGAGGCAGGTCTTGCGCAGAGCGTCAAGGGGTGGTGGGGTCGAGTTCCACTTGGGGGAATGAAATTATTTTCATTTCCTTGCTCTGGTAAGAAGATAAAACGCAGCGTTGAGTTCCGCCACTCATAACACGATGTTTCGAAAATTGTGTGGTGCGTAGGGAACGGAGTGTCTAAACACTAAGTTGCTTTTGTCTACACTACTGTATGCAGGATAGCGTGGAGACAAAAAAGGAAATTTATCAATTTTAAAATGTATTTCAGTTATATTATAATGTTTTAAATCGATATAATTTAGCAATAAAAAAACTATTTAGCAGAATTTCGAACTGATTTACTTACATACTCTCAGAATGCGAGAACTTTTTCCTTAAGAAATTATACTATAGGTGGTATTTCATATTATATCATCATCTCAGGCTTAAAGACACCTACTAACAGCCTTTAAACAAAATCTTAGCTGAGATGAAAAATGTTTATAAAAAAAAATTACTATAGAATTCTGTACTATATGAAATAACGTAAAGATCGATTATGTTTATGCTTTTAAATGCTAAAAATATGTAAATAACTGGGTATAATTCTAGGTTTATTTCCCTAAAGAAAAATATTTGAAAAAAATGAAATGAAGCCAGTCGTGGCGCCGTGGCACAGAGTGTGACTGTAAAATCGACGGGTTGTGGGTTCGATCCCTACTCGAGGAGATAAAATATTTACTAGCATTTATATTTTCATTTCTTCGCTCTGGGTTCGAGGCAAAACGCAGCGTTGAGTTCCGCCACTCAACATGCAATGCCTCCAAAACTCGGCGGAAAGTGGGGTACGGTGTGTCTTAACACTAGGTTTCCTCTGCCTACCCTGCTGTGTGCGGGATACAGCGTCAAGCTGATTTATTTATTTTATTTGAAAAAAATATAAGCTAACTTCCCGTAGTTCACTACGGTAAAATATTTTTTTAGTAAATGAGAATCAGGATGAGTTATAAGCATTTCAATAATTTTTACAGTTCCTGATCAGTGTTATATGTACATGGGTAAGAGCCAGACATGAGACGACGTAGATGCTTTGTAGGATTTTTATTTTTTTTTGCTTCGAGGCATGGCATGTTGAGTGGCGGAACTCAACGCCGCGTTTTTGCCTCGTTGCCATACGTTATTATATATAACCTCAAGCCTTCGCAGAGTTTTAAATAACAATTTAAAATTTTGCTAAATTAAAGTAAAAGTGCGGTATCCAAGAGGCACGGGTTCGAGTCCCGCTACGTACAAATACTATAAATATACTTATAAGAAATTACTATAGCTATATATTAAATATGTAACATATGTATATGTTGTTTTTTTTGTATTATAATAAAATCGTATTAAGTATAAAGAGACGTTATAAATAATTGTAAACAACTTTCTTAATTCTAAATTTAATTCTCTTAATTATACAAGTATAGATGATGTCACCGCCATGTGCAATCACAGTAGAGTATAGTAGAAATAAATTAGCTTCACGCTGTATCCCGCACACAGCAGGGTAGGCAAGTAGGGAACCTAGTGTTATGACACTACGTTGCTCACTTTCCGCCGAATTTTGGCACCGTTAAGCGTCGAGTGGCCGATTTCAACGCCGCGTTTCGCCTCGACACCAAAGCGAAGAAATGTAAATTTAATGATATAATTCTAATCTTAATAAATAATTCATTTCTTCGTGTGGGGATCGAATCCGCAACCAACGACAGCCACACTTTGTTCCCTTGCGCCACGACTGGCTTCATAATATATATTAGGTATACTATATATCCATATTGTTTTT
Organism: Heliconius erato x Heliconius himera; assembly: GCA_013421005.1. Lineage (NCBI taxonomy): Eukaryota > Metazoa > Arthropoda > Insecta > Lepidoptera > Nymphalidae > Heliconius > Heliconius erato x Heliconius himera. The sequence goes on along the minus strand of JAATLQ010037801.1, from coordinate 33,143 downwards.
ATATTAAGCAAGTAAAAACAACATTCCATTCAAAAATACTGTTATCATTTTTGTAAATAAATTCAAAATTTACATATATTTATAATCTTGTGTTAAAGATATACTTTAGATTCTCACTAAGGGTAAATAATTATTTTCTTTTCCTTGTTCTGGTGACAAGATACAGCGCGGCGTTATGTTCCATGGCGGAACTTACGCAAAATTCTCCAAAATTGAGCGGTGCGTGTGGAACTCTCGAGGTTCCCTCTGGTCTATCCGTCTGTTTATGAGATACAGCATGAAGTTAAAAGTACATACATGTATAACAAATATTTTCTAAAATAGTGGGTGTACTTGAAACTAAATATCATTTTTAATTGCTACACCTTTTGCTGTAACATTTTTTTGCAATAATAAAAATGTTAAACATATTTTCTTATCAAATATTTCTTAGCTAGGAAAATGTTTTATCCATAATTTAAATTGTATAACATATTAACTTAGAACTTGTATCGCAGTTTTTGATATCCGTGTATGCACTACCTATACTGCACCTATTTATTATTGACTTAAAACTTAACTTAACTTAACTTCACGCTGTGTCCCTAGCGGGGTTGTCAAAGAGAACGGAGCGCCAAACGCTACGGTCTCTACATACTTCTTTCGCCTCGTCCACTGTCATCAACCTCTTCGTACATGCCCCTCTGGGGTGTCCTTATGCTTTTTACGTGACTTTGATCCAGTATCTTTGGTAGCCCATACCTCTCTCCCCATACCTCTCTTACCGCTATAGTATATATTTAATCAAAAGCGCTCGACTAATATTTTTAAATGTTTATTAACTCTCTCAGCTTTTAAGAGATGTATTTTTTTATATTCTATTTTTTTTACAGACAACATAAGGCAAAAGAGCGTACGAGTCACCTGATGATACCTGAGTGATCACCGCCGGCCAAGACTTCGTACAACATTTTTGAAGGTACCCATGTTGTATCGACCTGGAAACACTGCCGCAGGTAGACCATTCAAGTCATTAGGTAGAGGGAATCTAATGTTAAGACACTCCATTCCCTAATTTCTGTAATTTTTTTCTGGACATTGCATTCCAAGTGACAGAACTCAACGCCGCGCTTTGTCTTATCACTATAGCGAGGAAATAAAAATAATTCATTCTGTGAAGTGGGTATTGAACCTAAAACCTGTTGTGTTTACGCACGCGTGTGCCTCTACGCAATTTTTTGTGTACATCTTTGGCATTTAAAACAAGCTTCGTTTTAATTTATTAACACCTAAAATGATTAATTGTTTTTTTCTTGTTTCCAAATTTATGTTGTGAGAACTAAGTGTCACGACACTCCGTTCCTTACTTTACGTCTAAATTTGAGATACCGTGTGTTAAGCAGCAGATTGCAACGCCGCGCATGCCAAAGAGGAGATAATGAAATAATTTTAATATTATCATTTCTTCACCTGGGCATCGAGCCCATATTGTGATTACATTTAGACTGTTTCCCCACACTACGGTGACCTCAATTCGGTATCTAGCATATAAGACTACCTTGCTGATTAATCTGTTTTAGTTTACCTATGGTTCTCGCGTGCGTAGAAATGCGAGACGTGGGTTTTGAGCATTCCCCTTAAGGATGACCTTTACCTTATTCGTTTCGGTGATTTTTTAATATTTTACCAATTAAGACTGACATTGTAAAATACCAAAAAAAAAACATTAGGACCTTTTAGTTATTTTAATTATGATTTTAAATTTGTTCAAACCTTTATTTCTTGTCTGTTGTTTTTTGCTCTGTAATTTTAAAATCAAGTTATGGTAGGCATATCGCCATATTTAAACGACTTTTTTGTGAATTAATAACAATATAAAGTCAAAAATTAGGTATTCGGATAAGATAGGTAAAAATAATAATGTTTTTTAGGTATAGGTAAGGAAAAATAAATCGATGATGAAGAATAAAAAAGTAAAAAAACGATAGGTATATTGTATTTATATTTGTAACTAATCGTCGCCCGCAACTTTAAAATGTGAAGTGGAGTTTAATATCTTGAATGGTCTGCTTTTGTCAAATCCGAGTTCCTTTTGTCAAATCCGAGTTTTTGGCCGTTGATTATGTTGATTGCGGCACAGTTAGTTGTTTCCGTAATATATCCATTGCCTCCTCATCTCTATAGGAAATAGCCATTTTAATGTTGTGTTCCACTATATCAGTCACGGAACCTTCATTTGCCCGGCGAATGAACCTGCCGATAGCGTCTTCTTCGGCGTCAGTGTAGT
>JAATLQ010037801.1:0-30777 GCA_013421005.1 Heliconius erato x Heliconius himera | reverse complement strand
GCGCGGACTTTAGAAAATCTCCTTTTTTCTCGATTCTTCCCTACATTCCCTAACTGTACCACATGTAAAATTTCAACTTTCCAAGTCCTGTAGTTTCGTATGTTCATTGTATGTCAGTCATTAAGATATCATTATAAGTAGTAGTAGTATTTATGAACCGCCTTTCAACTTCGATCTTGAGATATCGTTTTCATTGATTGGCCCTTAGTAACAGAAGAAGATGAGATAAGAACTATAACAGGACATTTTATGGTGTACAATGGAAGAATTTGGAGGAGCTTTTTGCCTAAACTTGGCATACCGAGGATGTTGTCGATGTCATTTAGAGATACCAATTATTAAAAAAAAAGTATTTTTTCTGAAATAAAGGCTTTTACTGTTTTTATTATTAACAGAAGAATTTAGTAACATTCTCGTACTAGCTTATAACAACAAACATAGACATTCAAAAATTTATGTGATTTCTATAGCATTAACATATTTCGTTCTGCAGATTAAACTCCGAGCCCTAAAAAACTTGTTAAACTTGTATTGATGAGAATACAACGTTTATTAGTAAAAAAGATTGACGCACTAGCGCTGCGAGGGTGACGTGATGTATGCTGTATTATTATTAGTTTAGAGTTCGATTCTCGATTGATGGAATTTTGTATTACGTTTTAATGTTCTTGTTTTGTTGGTTTTTTTGTCAATGACAAACGTTAGTAGGATAGGTGGTGTCAAACCCGGGTCAAGATACTTAGTTTCTATATGTATAAATAACTATTTTCATTTATATTTTTCATATGAAGAACATTTTATGAACTTTTATAATATAATTATTATTATTTATAGAGGCACGTCGTGGCGCAGGAGCACAAACTGTGAATGTAAAACCGACTGACTGTAGGTTCGATCTCCACTCGAGGAGATGAAACATTTACTTAAATTTATATTTCCATTTCTTCGCTCTAGTGTCGAGGCAAAGCGCGTCGTTGAGTTCTGCCACTCAACACGCAATGCGAGAATTCGGTAGAAAGTGGGGAACGGAGTGTCTTAACACAAGGATCCCTCTGCCTATCTTGCTGTGTGCGGGATACAGCGTGAAGCTGATTTGATTTGATTTTATGTATTATTATGAATTTAATTGAAAATCAATATGTTAACTTGACTTAATTTTCAAAGCAAAATATTAAGATACAGGGGCACAGCTGTTATCGTCGAACTCTCTTGAATAGTATCTAAAGCGTATACGTTTATATTACATTAAAAAATAAAAACTATCAAGTGCGAGGCTTCCGTACCAATTTTAGTATTGCAAATCAACTAATAAAAGTTGACAAACTCAAGTTTGCGGGCACGTGCACTCATTTTGTATGAAATGAGCTACAAATATAAGCTTGTAATATATTTTTTCTATGAAATATCTAGAATTTTAATTTATCACATTTTTTTCTTTATTTATATAACAAGTTTTCACGTCGAACTAAATGTCATAACGATACGTACGTAGGAAGTACACTGTAGGTTATGAATTCGCGGCGAAATTCATGCTAAATGTCGCCAAAAGGATGCATAAATGCTCGAATCTTTTTATTTTCTCGACTAAAAGCTAGATTATTTCTCCTAAAGACCATAAACCTGAATATTTGATATTAGATTTCAGCATCTAGCTAGGTCTTGACAGACAAACAGACGGACAACAAAGTGAAGTCGTTTGCCTTGTCCTTTTCCATAAAAAAGAATAAAAAATTATCAGTCGTGGCGCAGCGGCACGAGGTGTGGCTGTAAAACCGACTGGTTGTGGGTTCGATCCTCACTCGAGGAAATGAAATATTTACTTAAATTTATACTTCCATTTTCTTCGCTCTGGTGTCGAGGTCAAGCATTGTTTCACAGTTCTGCCACTCAACACGCAATGCCTCTAGAATTCGGCAGAAAGTGGGGAACGGAGTGTCTTAACACTAGGTTCCCTCTGCCTACCCTGCTGTGTGCGGGATAAAGCGTGAAGCTGATTTGATTTGTATCTTTGTAAAAATATCCTTTAGTAACTATATTTTTTTTAACTATCGACAGGCCTCAACATTCACCGGGTCTAATGTTGATACTCATGTAGTATTGTGTATAGCTTTCTATCTTTTTTCTCTATCTAAATGATGAGAGGTGATCTTTGTTTTTATTTAATTAAAGACCAATAATTACTGAACCAATTCTGGAAAATCTTTTTTCTAATATAATAATAAACGGAGAGTAACATAGTCTTTTATATCGCTGTCTTCTGTTTAAATTTTAAATTAAATTGTTTATTTTATTATTAAATCAATCAAAAATAATTAAATAATGATAAAGGTGTTGAAAACACATGAAAAACGTATGGAACTAGTATATTAAATAAATTAGGCCGTAGTTAAAGCGAGTGAAGCCGCGAGCTGGTCGCTAGTGGATGTAAACGAACAGATTAAAATCCCGGAACTCATAAATTTTTATATGTTGTTTAATTAATTTATCATGTTAAATTACATGTATAGTATTATAATACTCCCATAAATTAATAATAGTATTAATAACTAATTAAAATCATTGCATATTTATATGTCACTTATATTAATAAATTGCACCAGGTTAGATAAATGATGCAATATCACTAAAGTTATCGGAAAGTAGAGAACACTAAGAGTGGTCCCTAAAGTTCCCTTTGACTTAAACGGTACGATAAATTTGACGTGTCAACATTATAAAAGTGAAAGTGTGTGAGGATGAATATTTAGTTAGTTACCTTTTGATTCAAGAAGAAGAAGAAGACAAAAGTTAGTTACACTTTAAGACAATAAGTACTGAACGGATTTGGATGAGACTTTACAGCGTATACATCAGTCATCATAATACATAGGCTACGACTTATATAAATATTTTGTGTAATTTAACTTTAATATAGCCATAAGTGTAAGCGGGCGAAGCCGAGTTTCGGCTGTTATTATTGTACTAAGATAGAGTGAATTAAATATAACGAATTATATAACTACTACATACAGATACCAAAGTTCATGGTATTTTTGAAAAATTATGACAAGAAATATTTCAGGTATTTTTTTTAACTATGTAAATACACTAGCTAAATAAAAATATGCGATATAATATTAACAACCTTTAAATCATGTATCGGGATAAGAAGTAGCTCATTGCACACATAGGATACTTTATAAGATACTTTCTGGGTTAAAAAGTACAATTTCTTGAACTCCAATTCAATAACAAGATATATTTATCTTAAATGAAACTCTTATACCAGATTATTTGCGTATATTTAATTTTAAATATTTTTAAAACAATTTGCAGAGGTGCATAGTCACACGTGGTGGTAGGCTGGAGAAAATTAACATTATTATTATATCAAATGAACACCAACGATTTTTTTTTCTGGATTATGGAAAAAAGGACAAGGCAAACGAGCGTTCGGGTCACCTGATGGTAAGTGATTACCGCCGCCCACGGCTCCGTGCAACACCAGAGGAGCTACAGGTGCGTTGCCGGCCTTTAAGGTGGAGATAGACGCGCTTTTTGAAGGTACCCATGTATTCTTGCAGAATGAGTAGACCTCCATCTTGCCCTCTGCGGTGATGGGTTTGGGACTTTTAAACTTTTTAGAAGTAGATTTCGGGCTTAGATAGTTTACAACCACTCCCATATTCACATGCAATTATACGAACTTTGCATTATCATTACAGTAGTATATAATCTTTTATAATTTAACCTATTTCAATTATTCTATTACACACAATGAAAACCCTGTAATTTATACCACATAATAAATTGTTTCAAGTCGGATAAGGCTGTCCGTGTTCATACATATAGACTAATACACGTGATTTGCATTACAAATGTCGCCATAAATGAGAAATATGCAGTTTCTCTATAAATAGGAAAGAATAAAGATATCAGGTTATTTCATTAGCTTAATCTACTTTAAGCCAGAACTAGGAATTGTATTTTGTATCGTGATCGTGAACTTAAGCTGTTGACATTAACAGAGCGTGTTCTAGTAGAGTAATTATGCATACGATTTTTATTTTGTTTTGTCTACACACATCTTCCTTGTTCTATATTTGTATACATAAAATTGGTAACGAATTGTTTTTCTTTTTTTCGACATTGAGGTTATTAACCTACTGGCTTTTACAGCGACACCGGATGGGTGGGGAAGAGGGTACTCTGTCCCTGGAAAAATGCAAGCACTATATGGCTGCTTGTGAGGAAGTCGACGGCGGAAAGGGCGTCCCCTGCGTGACAACAGATTATTGTCTGAACATGTGAGATAAATAATAAATTTAATTGCAATTTATACTAATGTCACTATTGTATTTTGGCAAACTTCCCCTAATATTAAGCGTTTGTTTTATTTCAATATACTATTCAACAAAATTGCTAGAAATAACTGTTTTATTGCATTAGGTGGAATTTTACTTTTTAATATAGGTATAGATAAAGGTGGAGGTTGGGCGCTGGAGTCTAGCACCCAGTACTAAGCCAAGGAAAAAGCCACTACTTCGCGTTGGTTTTGATTGTCGAAGGTGTGCCCATGCGTGTTGCCATTGCTGGTGACGTGACTCTCCCACACGTGCTTTAGTCGCCTCCTACGACACCATCAGTACAAAGGTGATCCAATTCTAGGTCGGGATCACATAGCGGCTTAATGTGACCAGAGTGTTTTAACACTAGATTCCCAGGTTTACGCTGCATACCTGTTATGTGCAGGTATTTTTTTTTTATAATAAATTACAATGTATGTTTTTACATGTATGTTTATTAGTAAGTTATATACATATTTTATTAATCTTTTATGTCTAATACTTGCCAGCAGTGGTTGCTACAAAAACTAGTAAATGGATTTTTGTATATTTTTTGTTAGTACACGAATTGAAATAACTAATATTAAATTTTGAAATGACAACATACTTAATATAAAATATTATACATATATTAATGTGAATGTAAAATTTGCTAAGCTTCCGTGTTAAAAATTGAATATACTATTTATATCTAAGTTACGTTCGTTTCGCCTTTAATATTTCTTCTATATAAGGATATTAATTTTTTTTTTTTATTAGGAAATTATAATATACTAGTGACCGTCCGCTGCTTTGGTATTTTAGTTGCGATAACTTTAAAATGTATAATTAAAAGTCCCGTCTTTTCTTGTTTCCGTAGGAACTTCATAATATCTGCTCTACCTAAATATGGAGCATATTAATTAAATCTACAATTGGGTTGCAAGTTCCAGGCACTCCTTTAAATAAACTCACATTAAAAATATGACCTTAAGTATAGCAAAACAAGAAGTTTATGGAAATTCGGAGGTACGCGGAGACATTTGCGCAGGGTGCGTGTTTTAAATACCTCTATATAGGGCTCGTAGAAGGAAACGGAAGTGTCTTAATGGGAACAGAGTGTCTTAAGATTAGGTTTTAGGTCCCCTCTGCCTATCCTCATTTAATTCGCAAGTTTGTATATAACACAAAGTCACGAGTGGGGAACGAAGTGTTTTAACACTAGGTTCCCTCTGCCTACCCTGCTGTATGCGGGATACAGAGTGAAGCTGATTCTGATTTATTGACTTTGTAAGTAAAGCCGAAATGCACATGTCGAATGTCGGATTCGGTGTACACGACCATACATGCGTGAGTTTGACTCCTGCCTGTGTTCACAAAATTCTATAAAGGATTTGTTGGAAAAATGAAGATTCTGATACGATATATATTTTTTTATTTAAAGAAGATATTTAAATTCATACTTGTTATTTTCTAAATATATAGTTTAATGGGAATATTTGCAAGTAAGCATACACTTAAAATCAATTTGTAGAGCTAAAATTATAAAAACGTGTAGCTCGTGTCACATGAAGTTTAAATAATGACTACTTGCCTTTTTTTTACAAAATAAAATTGTATCAATAAACAATCTATACTTTTAATTTTATTATGCTAAGAGGCCAGTCGTGGCACAGGGGCACAAAGTGTGACTGTAAAACCGACTGGTTGTGGGTTCGATCCCCACTCGAGGAGATGAAATATTAACTTAAATTTATATTTCCATTTCTTCGCTCTGTCGAGGTTAAGCGCGGCGTTGAGTTCTGCCACTCAACACGCAATGCGTCCAAAATTCGGCAGAAAGTGGGGAACGGAGTGACATTAGGTTCCCTTTGCCTACCCTGCAGTGTGCGGGATACAGCGTGGAGCTGTTTTAGTTTATTTGGTTGAACGCGTCAATCTCAGGAACTACTGGTTCCGAAATGAAAAAATATTTTTGTGATGAATTTTTTATTATATTCCTCACTCTGGTAACACGGTCACTCATAGGATACAGCCTGAAGCTAAAAAATGTGATGAAATATATTTTTTAATCTTTAAAATGTGTATCTAGTTTCATAGTCAAGTAGAAAAAGAGAACGAAGCGCAGAAACAAGTTTTTTTTCGATATATACGAGTATATTCCGAAAATTGGATATACTTTAGCTTAGATATGTAAAAGATATGATATATGATGCTACTACGCTGTACTCTACCATCGAATTAGTACATAAAGGTGTTTGGGAAGAAATTGTTTTTAGAAGAAACGAACGTGGGGAACGGAGTGTCTTAACACTAGGTTCCCTCTGCCTACCCTGCTGTGTGCAGGATACAGCGTGAAGCTGATTAGAAACCATTTGAGTGATCCTGGGGCAGGATTTTAGTAATAAGAGAAGAGTAATAAATACTAATATGTCTCTGGCAAGACAAGACGTGGCGTTCTGGTTCTGTCACTAAGCACACAGTGTTACGAATCCGGCCGTAAGGCGGAAAACGGAGTTTCCTTTTTAGTATGATTTTTATGTAAAAATAAAAGATATAGGTACCTCAGCGTATGAAAATATTAATTGGAACAATAGTTTATATTTATAATTATAAACGAAAAACAAAAAACTCGACTGCATAAACTGGATAAATATATCCAGTAATTTGAGGCAAGGAGAATCCAACGACGTCATGACGCATCATTTGTCAAAATATGCTGGTTTACTTCCTTAACAGTGAAAAAAAGGATAAAGAAAAGGACATACATACATACCAACTAAAAACATAACCCTCCTTTTAGGCCTCGTCGTAGTCATAGATCTAAATGTGATTTTCACAAGTTTATTACATTCAAATTATTTTCATTTCACTTCTCTAGAAGACAAAACCTTGCTTTCAATTGCGCCACTCAATCAAAAATTCGTGAGGAAAGCGGAGAACAGACACTAGCTTCTTTCTGTTTCTAAAGAAACGAGAAAACATATTTTTTTTATAAATTATGTTCATATTTTTCCGCTTATAGCTCTTCTAAATTTTAAAAATTGTATGAAAATCTCGTAAATAATTAAGAAGACGTATGTTTATACGTTGAACTGTACAGTGTAATTTATATACTAAGATATCAAGTATGTAATAAAATAAAATAAAATAACAAGTAATACATTTTGCGGACAGGTGGTTGTGTTACTAGGCTTATAAAAAAACCAACACTTGTTCACTTAAAGTATATTATTATTTTATTTTTCAGGTTCTTAGGACTCGATAATTGGAATTCATCAAGTTTTTGTGGGTTCATATCCAACTTATCACTAACGGGGTAGTCAGAGATAATTTTTGTGTTACAAAAATAATTTATAATTAAAGCGGATATAAAATACTCTAAAAAGCAACAAAAAAACTACAGAAAAGAGCTGATAATTTTGAAGCATGACCTTTCCACATAAATAAAAAAAACCAAAACATCAAAACAAATCAAAATCGACATTGAAGCCCAAAATAAAACTGTGTACATTCAATGGATACCCTCACATATTGGTATTGTGGGTAACGAGGAAGCTGATAAAGCTGCTAAGCAAAGGATTACTGATGGTATTCCTCATAATTATATACAGGTTTAACCTGTACCCACTGTATCCCGCACACAGCAGGGTAGGCAGAGGGAACCTAGTGTTAACACACTCTGTTTCCCACTTTCTGCCAAATTCTGGAGACATTGCGTGTTGAGTGGCAGAACTCAACGCCGCGCTTAGCCTCAACACCAGAGCGAAGAAATGGAAATATAAATTTAAGTAAATATTTCATCTCCTCGAGTGGGGATCGAACCCACAACCAGTCGATTCACAGTCACACTTTGTGCCCCTGCGCCACGACTGGCCTCAACCTTTATATACAGATATTATAATTAAATTAAAAGAAATATTCAAAAGTATTAATTGGGAATATTTGATGAACGGTCGCTTCATAAAGGTATATGGTATAAAACAATAGTAAACGAACTTCCTCGTTATCCGTGGTGAAATCAGTGTAAAATAAAAAGAAAATTCAAAGTGTCATTGTTAAGACTTCGATCCGGTCATATTCCTTCAAATAAGTTTAAGTTCTTGTTGGGTCTGTCTAATACGGAAAAATGCCCGAGTTGTAATAGGATAGAAGATGTTTATCATGTGTTATTGGAATGTGTGCGGAATGAAGCCCAGCGGCGACTTAGGCTAAAGTTTTATAATGTTGGCATTTGCAGCAGTATCCTCGCGGAGCCATTGACGAGTAAAGCTCTTGCTCTGGCTGAGTTCACGAATTAATATGAATGTAGATTATACGGGGGTGACATAGCCAACGTTATGAATAAAACTCCCATGTAAATTGCAGATTAAAAAAAATCTAAATCGGTTCAGACACGCACATACACACATATGCACACACATACACAGATTTGTCAAACTAATACCTTTTTTTAGTCAGAGTTTAAAAATAAAAAAAAAATATTATCTTTAATTTAATTAAAGTACAGGATGTGACGTTTGACCAATCAGATCAGTCAAAAACATGGAATATGCAAAGCAGTGTCATGTATCCATCCATATGTAAAGAAATAGTGAACCGATTTTCATGGAACTTGGACTTGAACTAACCGATCTCTCTTGAATTGAACTAACCGATCTCTGGGTTAGATTATAGGTAATTTTAAATCAAGATTAATCCATTTTGATTTCTCTTTCTACACTCTTGATATGATTTTTGGTTTTCCGAGAAATTTATGGATAAACATATGAACCCTTACTATATAGATTGTCAGAATCAAATAATATACAATAATTAATAACCTCCTTTTTTTGAAGTCGATTAAAATCATATGTTATCAAAAATATATATATATTAAAAAACAAATTAATTCAAGATATACGAGTAAAACTAAAATGATTTATAGTCGATTACATTTTAACAAGTCATGGGATCGCTCTGACAGATTGTTTATAACAATATAATTAAAATTATTACTAGATGCCCGTTTTAGCGCAGGGGCACAAACATGCGATTGTTGTGTATTCGATTACTACACGAGAAAATGTAATTTTTAGTAGTTTCGTTTCATTTCGCTCTGGTATCGTGACAAAGCGCGGCGTTGAATTCCGCCAATTAATACACAATGCCTCCAGAGTTGGCGAAAAGTAGGGAATGGAAGTGTTTTAACACTAGGTTTCCAAGTTCCATCTGCCTACCTTACTAGAGTGAAGCTAAAATAAATGTATAATTATGTATATTATATTAATTAAATTGTATTGACGTCATTTTATCTATGAAAATACCATCTATGTAGTATGTTACAAGCTTACAGCACCGATGATTAGTGGTCGATGTCAAGTAATATGTAAATTAGGCGTTATTTATATTCATATTTTGAATATTAAAGTTTTTGTTGTATAGAGAAAAAAGTGGTTGAATATTTTATAATTTATTATGTAGTGTAGTGAGTTTGTTGTGGCGTACGGGTTCAATGTCTGATTGTTAACACGACAGTTGTGGGTTCGATTCCAACTCGGGGGATTCAAATATTTTCTTTTCCTTGCTCTGGTAGCAAGATAAAGTGCATCGTTGAGTTCCGCTACTCAACACGCGATGTCTCGAAAATTGGGCAGTGTGTGGGGAACGCAGTGTCTTAACACTAGGTTCCTCTGACTGCCGAGCGTGAAGTTATGTAGATACATTATGTAGAGTTATTTTGTTTGTAAAATTAAAGAATTATAATTATAGTATCTGTTGCTTCTGGATATTTAAGTGTAAATAAAAAAAAAGTTAATTAAATCAGCGTCACGCTGTATCCCGCACACAGCAGCATAGGCAGAGGGCACCTAGAGCTAAAACACTCCGTTCTTTACTTTTCGTAATTTTTTTGTGATTTTAGAGCGAAAGATGTAGAAATTTAAATAAATATTTCTTTTCCTCTTGTGCCTCTGGCCTCTGTAAGGATAGATCACTTTTTAAAATGTTTTCTTTTCTGATTCGACAAAATACATGTAATTGTCCATCCTTTTTACCCGACTGTGAGTCAGAAAAGGAGAAATGGAGAAATCACTCACGGAGTGTCTTAACACTAGGTTCCCTCTGCCTACCCTATTATGTGTGGAATACAATGTGAAGCTGATTTTATATTTTATTTTTATTTGTATGTAAGTACATATTCATATGTGGCCTTGTAGAGCAAGTAGTACTTGCCAAGTAGCAAGCACGTTGACCGAGTTCGATAACTATTACATTAATCAATTGCTATTAACCTTCTACCGTCACTAAACACAAAAATTATCAAAGTTCACCTTAGCGACAACCATATATTATATTATATTATATTAGAGTTCTTTTCAGGGTCCCGGACCGCAGAAGATAAAAACGGAACCTTTATATCCATCACTTTGTTGTATGTCTGTCTGTCTATCAACACTATTTATGTCAAGTTCTCGCGGAGATATCAAGCTGAAATTAATAACAAATATTCAGGTCTACGGCACTTAAGATCGCAGAAAAACTAGGCTTTTAAAAGGCAATAAAAATACGGAAAATTATGCATTATTTTTGCTGCACTTTATATGAAATTCTCCGCGTCATCAAAACTTATAGAGAACTCTCCGTTGATATAATTCTGAAATTGGTACAGAACCCACGGTGGGCAAATTCGACTCGCATTTCGGGCTTTTTATAATTTTTGTTGTTTTTATTTTATGTATTTTTTATTATATATTAGTTTCTTCCTAAGCAGTCGGACTTTTTTATTGTTCATTTTTTTTCTAATATTTTAAAGCAGTAAAAGAAAGCTTCGTGATTTATACGTCTTACAAGTTTCGTTATAGTTAATGTCTTAAAAACAAATATAGCAAATATATCCCCTTTAGTTCCACACGTTATCCCTAGTGCGGTAGCCAGAGACAACGAAGCGGTAAACGCTGTGGGATATGCTTACCTTTCTCACCTCTGCTACTGTCATCAACCTTTTATACATTATCATCATATTTCATCATTATTGTATTCTCAAAGATCAAACGAGGTCTCCACTTGCTTCATATATGTCACTCTTACCACTCACTTCTGATTTATTTAAGTAATATTTTTTAGCCACTATTATGAACATATATCAGGCCAGTCGTGGCACAGGGGCACAAATCGACTGGTTGTGGGTTCGATCCCCACTCGAGGAGATGAAATATTTATTTACATTTATATTTTCATTTCTTCGCTCTGTTGTCGAGGGGAAAGCGCGGCATTGAGTTCCGCCTTTTAACACGCAATGCCTTCAGAAATTGGCGGAAAGTAGGGAACGGAGTATCTTAACACTAGGTTCCCCCTGCCTACCCTGCCGTGTGCGGGATACAGCGTGAAGCTGGGAAAAAATGAACATATTGAAAGAGCGGTTACCCAAAGTTTATCTATTAAGGTTTAACTTTTATTGTTTATTATGACCACACATCGGATAACACAAATACCTACATCAAGGAAGTCGAGCTTATATATATTTTTTTTGTTTACTTTAAATTAGTGTAAATAATACATTTTGATCCAATTACTAGAACAATTATTGGAACAATATCAAATTGACCTTCGTGAGAACGAGTGGCGTCGGATAATAAGCATTACCTGATAGCAGTGATTCTCAACCTTTTGTTTTTTTTATTTCAACTTTATTTACAAATTAAAATTAAAATAAAATACTTTATGCTATATTTATATACAATATTAATATTAATTAGGAGCAGTGGGTTTCACATGTACGTACACTAAAGTACACTAAATTTGGATAAAAAGTAGAGAATGAAGTTTTTTGCAAAGATCTTTCTTTAAATAAAGTTTTACCAACAATAAAAACAAGTATTCTGGAATGTAGTGTTAAAGTACTCTGATCTCATTACACAGACATTTCGGTTCCTCATTTTCCGCCGCGGTATTCTGGAGGTATTGGATTCCAGAACTCAACGACGCGCATTGCATTGTTGCCAGCGCAAATGAAATTATAAAACATATCATTCCCCCGAGTGGGAAACGAACACACAACCGGCGCGTCTTGCAGTCACACGCTTGTACCCTTTCGCCATTCGCCAATTATGACATTAAATAAGAATTAAAAAAAAATCAACTTCACGCTGTATCTTGCACACAGTAGGGTAGGCAGAGAGAACCTAGTGTTAAGACACTCCGTTCCCCACTTTCTGCCGAATTCTCGAGGCATTGCGTGTTGAGTGGCAGAACTCAGCGTCGCGCTTTGCCTCGACACCAGAGCGAAGAAATGGAAATATAAATTTAAGTAAATATCTTCTCGAGTGAGGATCGAACCCAAAACCAGTCGGTTTTACAGTCACACTATGTGCCGCTGCGCCACGACATTAAATAAGGCAGCATACAGACTTATTTGAGGATCACTGCCTTATGTCGCAGTGACAAAGATTTACGGTAACGGCCGCGGTGTCTTTACGAGACATGTCGACTATTGTATGTATTTATTAACTTGTTCATTCTCATATAAAGTGCATTATACATTTTATTGATATCACTAGTAAAGTGTTATAAGTTATTTTTAAATTTTATTTAGTTTTTTTTATTTACTTCCATTGTTTGTATTGATATAAGGGGTACTTTGAAAAATTTTTTTTTTCTTCGCTCTGCAAAACGCGGCGTTGAGTTTGAATTTTGGGGGCATTGCGTGTTGAGAAACACGCAGTGCCTCCAAAATTCGACAGAAAAGGGAAACTGGGTGTTATAACACAAAGTTCCCTCTACCTACCCAGCTATGTGTGGGTAAAGAAAAAATGCAGGTAAAAAATCTTAAAATATTCACTATTATCATTTACTTTGGAGCACAATGGATAATATTAAGTTTTAAGGGTTTTAAGGGTTACAGCACTTTAGCCGATGGCTGCTTACGTGAGTGTAATATATTTTTAGACATATCCTAGTAACATTAAATGTAGTATTTAATAGAACGAATAAGCACATACTCGTATGTACTAATAAAATATAATTATATGTATCACATAACATATAAGCACATATTGCCTTGATTTTTTATTATATTAATTATTCTGCTTCTGCTGTTTTGTAAACAAGTTGCGGAAGTTAAAAACAAAGTTCAGTTATCTATTTGTCTAATATGGTATTGTATATACTTCATAGAGTTTGTTTGGTTGAATGCGCTTATCTTGAGAACTACTATTTCTAATTATTTATTTTTTTTGGGGGAAGTAACCCACTGTACCTGCGATCAGAGCTGCCTGGGGGATTTAATATGTCATGTTGTGTTCATAAATCTTACTTATTTTCATTGAATTTTAGGTAACACTTTTTTCGAGTGTCGAGTACTATTTTAGGTAAGTTTAACACTTGTACGAGTGTCGAGTACTATTATTGTATTACGCATAGGCGCTCGAAGTAATGGTTATATTTTTGGGACGAAAAGTGGAGAATAGGGTCTCTTTGTCTATTCCAGTTACACTTAGTCTGTGTTGTTACACTCTATATTCTAAATATATCAGAGTAGGCAAAGGGAACATAAAAAAAAAAAATCAGCTTCACGCTGTATCCCGCACACAGCAGGGTAGACAGAGGGAACCTAGTGTTAAGACACTCTGTTCCCCACTTTCTGCCGAATTCTGGAGGCATTGCGTATTAAGTGGCAGAACTCAACGCCGCGCTTAACCTCGACACCAGAGCGAACAAATGGAAATATAAATTTAAGTAAATATTTCATCTCCTCGAGTGGGGATCGAACCCACAACCAGTCGGTTTTACTGTCATACCTCGTGCCGCTGCCCCACGACTGGCCTCTGGCAAAGGGAACATAGTGTCAATATACTCTGTTCCCGACTTTCTGCCGAATTCTCAAGGCATTGCGTGTTGAGAGGCGGAACTTAACGCGGCTCTTTGCATCGTTACGAACCTTACACTAAGTATTTCATTACCCCAACTGGGAATCTAGCCCACAACCGTCGCGGTTACTGTTACACGCTTGTGCCACTTGGCCGGAACGGCTAAATAAATACTTAAAATCTTTAACATTTTCGCCATTTAATATAAATATGATATATTATTTACATACATTGAGAATTATTTCATATTATAAACAAATATAAGTTATAAATATATTATTGAAAATGTAATCATAATAAACCCTTATAAAGGTAAAGTATTCAAAAGTATGTAATTTAAAAGTTATTTATACATTTTACATTTCACCGGATCGGAATGGAGGTCACATTTTTCTTCTTTTTTCCACTCTTGCATCATATTTTTCACACTCTCTTTTTTCTTTTATTGATAGTTCTGTTTTGACACCAGAATGTGTTAAATTTAAAGAATATTGTGATTATAATATAAAATACATTGCTAAATTTAGTTAATAATAATTATTATTACTTGTGTATATTTTCATTTTCGCCGACACTTTTTATACAGTTTAGGTACTAAAGGTGGAAAAATCAAAATATTTCTTCGCTTAAAAATGTATTAGCGTTACGTTCCGCCACTCAATACGAAATGCATCCAGAATATATTCTTTATATATTCAAATTGTCCATAAAATAAATTTAAAAAATATTTTATTATTTTTCTACTTGCTTATATTAAGCAAGGACAATATATGTATATATATTTTAATGCTATGAGATTATAAAACATATGAGAAAATGTTAAAAATATATATATCATAAAAATAAGCCCATATTGGTCTTAATATAAGCTTTTTATTAATTATAAAAACTTAAGGTCGTCGTCTGACAGTAAACGGAATGGGAGTGGGAATCGAATCCAAAAAGATTCGATCCCACTCGGAGGAATTATTGTCATTTCCTCACTCTGATGACAAAGCACGGCGTTAAGTTCCGTCTGTTTACAAGCAATGTGAGACATTAAAAAGAAAAGTGGGTGTAGCGTGGGAAACAGGATGTTTTACCATCAGGTGCCTCTGCCTTCCCTGCTATATTTTGGAGACAAGTTTTTAAATATTTATAGGATTTTTTTAAATATTTGTAGTGTAGTTTTACATAAAAAAATATATTGGACTTATTATTAAATCAACTTCACGCTGTATACCGGACACAGCAGGGCACTATACACAGAATTCTGGAGGTATTGTTGAATAGCAGAGTTCCACGCCGCGCTTCACCTCGACACCAGAGCGAAGTAATGAAAATATAAAAGTAAATAAATATTTCATCTCCTCGAGTGGAGTTAAACCCACAACCAGTCGATTTTATAGTCACACTATGTGCGCCTGCGCCACGACTGGCCTCATTCAGATATATACAGTATAGTTTTTGAAGACGTTTACGTTACTCTCTCTCGAGATTATGTGAATATACATGAAAATAAAGAATTTATTGGAACTTAAAGAATGCAACTTAAAACTGATAATCAGAAGAATGGGAGTTAAGTAAAAAAAAGTTACTTATTTATTACATGTAGAACATTTTATTAACAACATATTATTAACATTTCCATTTAACACTAAATTATTTGATACAAAATATATTTGTTTAGTACAAAGAGTTACATATATTAAAAGACAATTAAATATTATTCTTTTCCAAATTATATAAGAGAATATAAAGAAAAGATACGTTCGTCGTACGAGATAATATCGTCCATTTGGTGCAACAATGACGTATTTGCAATTATTGGAGGAAACGCTATAATTTTGGCAAATGGACTTCTCTGAACGCTTGTTGTTCAGAGAAGTCCATTTACGTCATTATTGTATCAAATGAACAGTAATATAATCAACGTAGGTAGAGATTTATGATTCCCATTTCTTAGTTAGAAAAATATACTGTTACTTTATTAATATTAAAGCTTACAGCTATTTTCTATTATATAGTTTTTTAAATTTGCAATTATACACTCTTTTTAGTCTCAATTGGAGGTGCCTAAGTTGGACCTTCCTTGGGAAACCAAAGGTTTCATTCGGCTGTGCTGACCGCCTGGGAAGCATTAGTTCATCACCTCCTCCTCTAAACCCTGATCTCAATGAAGAGACCTATGAAGAGATAAGACCTAACTAAAGAACCTCCTGGCCTACCCCCAAGACGCGCCTGTGTTAATGGGTAGTAGTGACCTTCATAGACACCTGGCCTGACTCCGTTTCCCTTCAACTCTTCAGTTGAGAGAAAAATCCTTGTCTGTCTGTGTATCTAAATTAGAGTGATAATCATAGTAGTGTCTTATTTTTGCTTTATGTTGGGTGAAATGCTGCAAATACGTGGAACGATATACGAAAGTATATTAATTAAGTATATTAGGTGTAGGAATCGCTTCTCTGATGACAGATATTTTACATTATATGACGACACTGGTAACGATAATCTAAAATCTTAGTACTCTTAACTAATAGTAAAATAATATTTTTATACTAATTAAAAATAATAATTAAAATTTAAATATTATTAAATTATTTTCTTACCATAATTTAAAGTACACTTATTAAATAATATATCACAACATCATATGGCTATTGATATAAAATAAACTAATACAGATCCTTTGCCTTGTAACCAGGACGAGAAAAAAAATTATATATTTCATTTTCTCTAGCGGGAATCGAACCTACAACCTTCGGGCTTACAATCACACGCTGGTGCCCAGGCCGGCCTGGCCTCGATTTTCTTGACTTATCTATACTCATATAAGCTTTAATACAGCAAATATAAATACCCTAAAAAACCTTACATTTTTATGACAATTTTATACAAATCTAGGTATGTTCTTAACAAAAAACCAAAAATATCAGAATAGTGCAGCGAGCGCAGAGCGGCGTATGGGAGTCTCTACCAACACTGTTAGTGGCAGCGCCAGCACGTACGTCCACAAGGTTGTTGAGAACAAGTCTGAGGCCTGAAACGTGGGATTATAAAAAATAATAAATAAAAATCAGCTTCATGCTACAGTGTGACAGCAGGATAGGCAGAGGGAACCTAGTGTTAAGACACTCCGTTCCCCACTTTCCGCCGAGTTCTAAGGGTATAGCGTGCTGAGTGGCGGAACTCAACGCTGCGCTTTGCCTCGACACCAGAGCGAAGAAATGAAAATATAAATATAAGTAAATATTTCATTTCCTCGAGTGGGGATCGAACCCATAACCAGTCGATTTAACAGTCACACTTTGTGTCCCCGCGCCACGACTGGCCTCATATAAAAAATTATAATATAAATAATAAAAAAACTGAAAAACACGTTCTTTTTACGGCAAGTCATACAAGTGATATAGAATGCGCTTGAAGCTCGAATGGTTTTTTAGTACCCTCTAAAGAGTTCAATATTCAGGTCCTGGCTCGTGTTCACACCAGTTCGGTGATTCTATAATATTGTAACTATTACCTAAGTTACGTATAACTGCCAAGTTTCATAAGGATATAATTAATACAAGTGGTTTATATCCAGATTCTTATATTTTATGATATACATAGTTTGCTGTGTAAAAGATCTTTTATAGGAATAATTCATGAGGTAAAATAATTCACGCTGCATCCCTTATAAAGCAGTGATGGCAGAGGGGACTTGGGAACCTAGTTGAGAACCATGACACTTCTGTTCGCCACTTTCTGCTGAATTCCGGTGGTGGCGAAACTCAATGCCGAGCATTGCCTCGTGGTGCCTTAATCTATTATCATTTTATGTCAAATTTAATTAAATTTTAATTATTTCTCAAAAATAAATTTATTAACTAAATGTATACACAATTGTTATTTTAGAATATTAATGGAAAGAAAACGCTACCGCTACAATTTGAACCCACGCTTTCAGGAAACCTTCTAAGTGCTCTAACCATTAAGCCATATGTTCTCATTAAGCTCCCTAGAAACTAATTTGTTACATATATTACAGGTTAAAATAATGTATGTCGATTAAAGTTGCAAATACTCACAATAGTAAATATAGAGACTTCAGACAAGGTTCGTCTGACTGCCACCAGTCGGATGTTGACCAGCCAGTGCAGCAGCAGCACCGCCAGCGACGCGCGCCCCAACACCGCCCACACGCGCCACGACGCCACGCGGCGGAAGTAACCTGTGGATGTTCGTGTATTACATACCACACGTCTTGTGTCACATGTGTGACATGTGATGTGTCATTTTTCAATATGTCACACGTCTTATTGACAGTGAAATGTCTTATTTTTTTAGTTTCACGCACACAGCCTACCTTAGGCAGAGGGAACCTAGTTTAATTTTAATTTTTTAACACACCGTTCCCCATTTTCCGCCGAATTCTGGAGGCATTCCGTGTACAGCGGCGAAACTTGACGCCGCGCTTTGCCTCGGCACCAGAGCGAAGAAATGAAAATATTAAATATTTAATTTCATCGAGTGGGAATCGACGCGTCGCGTTCACAGTCATACGCTTGTGCCCCTGCGCCACGACTGCCCTCCCTAAGAGTACTACTTATTCCTCGTGTATTCCTCAAGTGTTATAATCATAGTGAAATACTGACTATCAACCCGCGACACCAGCGCCAGCAGCAGCAGCGCGGCCAGCAACGCGGTGGCGGGGCGCTCGAGGGCGGGCAGCGCGGCGCGCGGCGTCACGCGCCCGCCCAGCAGCCACGCCACCACCAGCGCGGGGGACGCGCGGGATATGCGGACGAACCACTGCAAGTTTTGGAAAAATGTTATATGCAAATATATAGTTGTGTGTGCCAAAAAATGAGAGGGAAGTGGTCGGCCTCTATTTGTATTATTATTATTTTTAATCATTCGTTATAAATTAGGCTTACTAGATATTTGTGTCTGAGATACAATTATCTCTATACATATATGTAATCCCTGATAAAATTTCTCTCTAAATTGCATTTCTCTACATAACTAACTTAATATTATTTTAGTAATTACTACCCTCGCGCGGCTTCGCCCGCTTAGCTACCCTACGTGTTATTCTGATATAAACGTTATATATGAAACTAGTGTAAGCCTATGTATGGGAACCTAGCGCTAAGCCGTTCAATTCCCTATGCACCGGTAAAATTTTGAGACATCGCGTGTTGAATGGCAGAACTCAACGCAGTGCTTTGTCTATAAGTTTTTAAATTTAAAAGGCATTTAAAAGTAGTAGTTGTACCTTGCAGTCAGCAAGCTTCACTCGCTTGGCACGCAGGCGGTGGTGCGCGTGCGCCGCCAGCAGCCCCAGCAGCGCGGCCGGCAGCGACCCCCACGCCGACGTGTAGAACGCACTGAACGACGCCTCGCCCCTGAATGTTGTACGCACTTTCCTGAAAGTTTTAAAATATAGTTCAAAATGTGATACTGTTAATTATGTGTCGTGGCGCAGGGCCACAAGCGTGAGACTGGAAACGCACAGGCTGTGGGTACGATTCCCACTCGAAATAATAAAATATTTAATGTTTTCTTATCCTCTCTATAGAAATGAGGCAATGTGCGGTGTTGAGTTACGCTACTCAATACGCAATTGTTCCAGAATTTGAAAATTTGGCGGAAGGTGGCGAACGGAAGTATTTTATGAAGAACGGAGTCTTTTAACTCTAGGTTCCAGTAGGCTGGATTCTCTTAAGGAGATATTGTATAACTATAAAAATATATGTACACATATAATAACGTAAGTCAAGTTGTAAGTAATGTCTAAAGTCGAAAATAATGAAAACAAATGTGTAGTAAAGAATAAATGAAATGAGTAGGAAAGAATAAACAATAAAAAAAATAACTCTAGGTTCAAAGGTTCCCCTACCCTGTTATGGGCTTGATAGAGCGTATCTACAAAATATATTTATATTCGATTGTTATTTGTAATGTGGACCAACAAATATAGTAGGTTGAGACGTTGAAAATTTTTAATTAGCCAGTAGAAAAAAAAATTGTAGAAAATTAAATTTTTATTACCTATGTTATCTTAAAACGTACACTTCAAATTAAAACCTGCTAGTCAATTTGAAAGACAAATAACACATATAATGCACAATAACAATTAACAGGACCTATCTTATAAGGTATATTGTAACATGTTAAAATATTAACGTCGATATGAGAATACTTACTCAGGCGTCACCAGATACAGCATAGAGTTCCACCCAAAATGATGCGCGAGGCCAGCATTAGCAGCGACAGCAGCCAGCAGCAATGTCGACAAGACCACGAGCGCGTTGTGACCACTCTTCCGCAGCCACAGCGTGAGAGCCGCAGCCAGCGCGTGCAGCTGCATATCCGCAGCAAGGAACCACGCAGGCAGCACGCACTGTTCACCGTGGTCTCCCTGCCCTCCAATCACGCTGCTCGCAAACACGTCGTGCGCGACCACGTTGTGGGCAAACACGGCGTGCGCCCAGAAGCGACGTCTACAAAGAGCTGCTTCGCTGGTTACCACTGACCATTGTGGTCCGCGGCCACTGCGCGACCACCACGTTGCCGCAAATCCCACTACTAGTAAGTGTAGTGGTGCCAGTCTGTAAAAACACATATTTATAAGTGAAAGAAATTTTCAATTTAATTATTTCATGTTAATGTCATTTCATGTTGATGTTATTTCGAATCTTTTTTTTATGGAACAGGACAAGGCAAACGATCTTTCTGGTCACCTGATGGCAAGTGATTACTGCCGCCCACGACCCCGTGCAACACCAGAGGAACTACAGGTGCGTTGTCGGCCTTTAAGGTTGAGTTAGACGCGCTTTTTGTAGGTACCCATGTCATATCGACTTGGAAACACTACCGCGGGCAAGCCACAGTTGTGGAGTGCCATGGATCCAGGTGATGTGGATGAAATTTTAGTTTGTGACGTACTATGCGGTTAGAAAATTCGGCGGCAGGTAACAGGCTGTAAGGGAAATGTTTTCAAAGACTGGCGATACGATAAATGTTGTTTTTTAGTATTAACGCACAAACTTGGGTCTTCAGGGGTTAAATTAAACCAAGTTCCTTTCACTCCACGAGGGGACATTCTCGAGGGATGCCTGAGTTTATTTCGTTACTGTTCAGCGTTTTCCCGACATAGAATTGCGCGACCGGAGTAAACAGCGTCCACTGTGCATAGCAATGAATGCTAGCATCCTCTAACATGTCTAGCATCCTCTAATATGCAGAAGAAACAGTGTAGGGGACAGTACACAGCCTTGGGGGACGCCAGCGTTCACGGGCATGTATTCCGAGCAAAAACCGCGCCCTTGATGCTGCGGAAGCCTTATTGAATGTCATTATTCGATCGGTAATCCTCCAGGTAAACCAAGGGATGGCCATTGATATTGCTCTCCATCATATTCGAGAGCAAGGAGGTGATAGCAAAAGGCCTGTAGTTAGATGGATCGGATCCTTTGCTTTTTTCCGGGATTTGGTGAATAAGAGCGCTCTTCGACAAATCTGGGACTACGCCGATTGAATAAGAGTGCCGAAACAGCCGCGTTCGCACCGGTGACAGCTCAAGAGCATATGGACGGAGCACTAAAGGAGATATGCCATCTGGACTACTCGATCTTTTTTATTAGCTTCACGCTGTGTCTCGTGTATATAAGCTAAAGTAAGCAGAGGGAACCTGGAACCTTGTGTTAAGACACTCCGTTCCTATTCCTCTTTTTACTTTCCGCCGAATTCTAAAGGCATTGCCTATTGAGTGGCGGAATTCAACGCCGCGTCTTGTTTTGTTACCAAAGCGAGTAACCCATAGTCTAATGTCATGAACACAACTCCTAGTAATCTTCAACTGACAACGCGAGCGAAGCCGCGGGTAAAAGAAGGTAAATCTAGAAATTTATAAAATGACGTCGCTAACACCTCAACCATGTCAAAACGACATCAATGCTATATTGTTAATGTGATTTAATATCATTTAAATGTAACGTAGTAATTAAGCCTATAGACCTTCAATAAAATTATTTAAATATGTTTTTGTTTATGAGCTATACCGCTGTACCCGTCAAACAACTATACCTCGAGCCATTCAACTGCCGAAATTTTAAAGTATTGCTTTTTCAATAACGATTATAATTTAAATTTACTTATTTGATATCACTATCAATATGTTTATATATTGTTAAGTTTCGAAAGGCCTGGAATAAAAAAATAAAGACTTTTTTATTTATTAGATATTTCTTACGCTACAGACACGTGAGCTGTATTTTTTGATAAGTAATTTATTTCTTTTTATTATTAATGGGTTCCGTAACTCAAAATGAAAAAAGGAACCTTTGCTGTCAATCTGTCAAGACCATTACTCTCGAGATCGCGTGGAGGTATCAAGCTGAAATTCATAACCTATAGGATATTTCCAGTAGATCTACACTCTTCAAATTTGGCAAGAAGTGGGAACTTGCAGTAAAAATAAAGGGAAAAATCCTAAAAATTTAGATTTATATTACACATAAAAAATATAATAAATGTAGTTTATTTCATGCAAAATGAGTGCAAACGTCCGAAAACTCAACTTTATGATCTTTTATAAGTTATACTAACCGTTGACCTATAATTCTGAAATTGGTACGAAACCCTCTGTGGGTGAGACCGGCTTCCACTTGACAAATTTTTCTTTCATTTAGTACAAAAGGGAAGGGAAAAGTTCCATTTCGTATGACTCTATTTTTCTTTACTTTTTCTAGCCTCACGATCCATATCGAATGTTAAACTTTCCGCCGAATTCTGGATGCATTGCGTGTTGAATGGTGGAATTCAACGCCACGCTTTTTCTTTTTACCTATTAGCTGTTACCTGTTACCTTTTAGCTTCAGAACATATGTACGTAAGGTTTTAAAAAATAAATATATAAAGTTCATGATTGTTTACCTGGCGACGCGGTACATCAGGCAGGTGGGCAGGTGTCTCAGTGACATGGCGCGAGGGAGACGGAGAGCGGCGCGCGCTAACAGAAAAGTTGAGAAAACGAAGAAAACTTGGACTAGAGACGACCCGTTGCGCACCAACATCGAGAGGCCGTGACGTGGGGCCTGTCAGAGATATTCACAAAATTGAAGGTGTCTTTTTTAATTTTTTGATAAGTTGAAAAATATAAGTAACATTTTATATTAATATACTTTTGATTATCATCATGTAAGCCTTTCAACTCCTACTATTGGACATAGACCAAGACTCTCCACGCCGACAGCGGCTTGACCAGGTCATCTGTAGATTTGGCGGGGGGCCTGCCTACTGAACCTCGTGCAGTTCGTGATTTTTAAAACTAATTCATTTTATTTCATTTTATTAATTATTTATAAAGGGTTGATTGTAGAATCTTTATATATATTTACTATTTTATTTATATATTTAGATATATATACCTGTTCAAAAAATTCTGGGTTGTATAGATACATTTTATGCAGGATCTCCGTCGCGTGGGTCATTATCACGAGCGCCAACAGCAACACTCTGGAAAACAGCAACATATTTATTTTAATTATGATTATATTAATGGATAATTATAAAATTATTATTTTTTTCCATTGAAAAAATGTCAATAGTATTATAAATTATAAATTTAAAAAAAAGTTTTTTTTTATACTTATATATTGTACTTATTCGAAAAATTGCTATTAAAAAAAAAGTATAAGCTGTCGATTATTTATTATTACAAAGTTTTACCTGAAAGGTAATAATACAATATGAACTAAGGTACTAACCGTACTCCCTCCAGGGGCGCGAGCGCGGCGTGCTCGGGGTCCTCCAGGGGAGACAGCAGCCGCCGACAGTTCTGCTGTACCGACCACGCTGACAACCATTTGTTTTCTAAGTACCAGAAATAAACGAAGTTTATTTATTACAAAATATTAACATATAATCATTTTCTTAAAACTATTACAACTATTAAGTTTTATTTCTTTCTTTCAACACGCAATGTCTGGAAGGTTGAGGAAAGTGGGGAACGGAGTGTATAAACACTAGGTTACCTGCTATATGCAGGATGAATATAACACTAATACAAAGTAAATTAAAAGTAAAAATAAATAAAAAAAGTTTTATTTAATTAAATAAGCTGCAAACTATAAAATTAACTTTTTCCTTCGAACTTTGACTTGTAACTTATAAGTATTAAATAACACATTTTAAATTCATTTGGATTTATAGTGTGACTAAAATATAAATTTTATATAAACGGTTAATGTTTTGATTTTTTTATACTATGATTGTGTATCTATATGTCTTACATATAAGTCAAATCAGCCTAGTGTTAAGACACTCCGTTCCCCACTTTCCGCCGCATTCTGGAGGCATTGCGTATTGAGTGGTGGAACTTAACGCCACGTTTTGCCTCGAAACCACAGCGAAGAAATGAAAATATAAACGTAAATAAATATTTCATTTCCTCGAGTGTGGATCGAACCCACAACCAGTCGATTATACAGTCACATTTTGTGCCCCTGCGCCACGACTGGCCTCTAATAATCTTACATATATATCTTAATATCTGACTCATAATATCACGCAAAGGATAAACCTTTCATTCACATCGACTTTATAAACGTCAGTTAACATGTCGAGCATCCCGTCCATATATGGCACTAAAGAATAAAATAAAAAGTCAAACGTCATTGACTCGCTTGGAAAATAGACTGGAGGAATCAAATGTGAAGAAGGTCATTGTCCGTTCGATTCCCGGAAATTTTTGACGGCATTTAAGAATGCTGGTATTTCCGTAAAACTGATGCATGTATTTTTTTAACTGATACTTTGAAATTTATTGTTCCTTATAAAACATTGTGTAGAATATAAACGATGATTAAATATTTATTTTGGCTTTACGTTGTATCCTGCATAAATAAAGTAAGCAGAAGGAATCTAGTGTTAAGACACTCCGTTTCCCATTTTCCGCCCAATTTTCAGGAAATTACGTGCTGATTGCCGGATTTAAAGGCGCAATTTGGCGTATTAGAACACCAAAAAGGAGGAAAAATGAAATGCGAGTGTAAATCGAATCCACAACCGCTACGTTTACAGTCAGATGCTGTGCTTAATTAAACATTTTTGCGAAAAAAATCAAGATTGAGACCCTTACAAGAACCTATGTTTGATGATGATTTTTTTGTAGTATTTAAACTGAAGGTATTTATATACAAAATTATAAATATCTTCATCTATAGTTAAATCAATAAAATTCTTGTCTCAGAGTTTTATATTTATATTATTTATCAGTGTGGTAAAAGTCGTATGCAAGTTCACATTAAAACTTAAATATGGCAAATATCAATATTATGGAAAAACCTAGAAAATATGATTCATATTTTAGAGAAAATTCACAATAAAATTTAAAACTATACATATAAATAATCAATTTAGTATATTATATTGTGATTTTACAATTTAAAAATAGTTAGTTATTGAGCCTAACTTTATGTTTTATAATATTTATGTTTTACGATTTTTTTTTATTAGTAGGCCACAAAAAAAATATATAAAATACATAAAACTTACTGCCTGCTCCTCCTGTGAACACATCATAGACGCTACCAACAATATTCATGAACAGGATCAACCCCACGACCACCAGGAAAACTATTTGCGGAGTGTCCACCTCCTCCTCCTTCTCCAGGTCCAGGGCAGATTGACAGGAGTAGGTATCCACAGAGGCACGGAGACCAGGCACTGCGTATTTTTCCACACATTTCTCGAAGCGTAGCGACACGTTGGTCTCGTGGGTGGGACATCGTAAACTCAGGCAGTAGCCGCGATGGAGCAGGGTGCGGTCGAAGTGATGCTCGTTTGATGAATATTCCTGTGATTGTAATAGAAGTATGGATATATCGATTTTTAAATGTAAATTAGGCGATTTTACATAAAATTTTATTTATCGAATATCACATATCTAAATCTACTATAATAAAATTATAACTGACGTCTATATCTATACATATAAAAAAATTGTAGCTATATGAATGCTTCCCCAGGTAGTATATTTAATATCTATGATTTTCACGATTATTACACATTTTAAATGAAACTATTTTAACCGGATTAATCGCGCATATTTAAGGTTTTACATTTTGGAAACCCGACGTTTCGAACACTTTGCAGTAGTCCGTGGTCGCGGGTAGACTGAGGTGGCATTCGTCTGTCAGTTGACATAATTATTATACCAAACTAACGCCAACGATTTCTTAATTGCCTCGCGTACTGCCCTGGATTCCTGCAGAATGAGCTGACTGTATCTTGCCCTGTTATGGCATGGTAGGTTTGAGACCTCAATGATTTTATGAGTGGGTCCCAGGTGGTAGAAAGTTTCCAGATGGTAGAATACCACTTCAGTCAACCCGTGACCACGGACTACTGCAAAGTGTTCGAAACGTTGGGTTTCCAAAATGTAAAATCTTAAATATACACTATTAATCCGGTTAAAATAGTTTCATTTAAAATATTTAATATCTTATATTCCAATTAATTACTACTAAAATGTACATAATATATGACTACATATCCACACATGTGATGACACGTATACACAAAAATTGCACGTCCACACATCCTACCTTTAGTATAGTGTCTGACTGTAACTACGATGTTTGTGGGTTCGATGCTTACTCAGAATAATATTGAAATTTCATGCCTCCATTCTGGCACAAAGTGCGGCATTGAGTTTCGTCACTTAACACTCTGTGTCCAAAATAAGATGGAAAGCCTGGAACTGAGTAAGCTATTTTTTATTTTTCTTTTTATGTCACATCCAACAAAACTACTTAAACTTACTTTCATAAAATTATAAAGTGCATTGGGCTTGTCCGCGGAGACGCGGAACGTGCCGGTGCAGTAGAGCCCGTCGGGGCGCGCGAGGCAGCGGTCGTACTCGTCGAGGTGGTAGAGCCGCGGGAGGCGGTAGTGGTCTGTGTCTGGAAACAGAGACAGAAAAAAATATAAATTTAATCATTTTTTTAACTTCACACTATCTGTCCCGCACACAGCAGGGTAAGTAGAGGGAACATGGGAAATTTCCCAATTAAAACACTCCGTTTCTTCTCAAAGTGCATTGTGTGTTGAGTAGCGGAGCTCAATACTGCAATTTACCTCGTTACCGGAGTGAGGCAATGAAAGTAACTATTTCATCCCCAAGCGGAAATCGAACCTCGAACCCTTGTGTTTTTGCGCATTGACGGCGAAAAAACGACTTAATAATAAAGACAAAATACTTTTGTATCATATGTAATAACCTATTAAAGTAAATAGTGAAGTCAAATTTAAATTGATAAAATGTAATTTATACTTGTTTGTTTTCTAATTTTAAAAATTATCCCTATAATAATAACATTTTGATTGTCAAAAGTAGACCTACTTGTTGAGATTAAAAAGACCTTCTGTATTTTACTTTTTCTGTATCTTATGTAATAAATATTTTCACTATACCAAAAATCAAAAACAACAAAATTAAACTTAACCTCATTTTATGACGCAATAAACTTTAATTCAAGTTCAAATAGTATTATTGTAAAAGTGAATTAAGCTAAAATAACTGGTTATTTTTAACGTCTTTGGTTAACTGTCTTTATATTTTCTTTTTAATTTACAATATATTTTACATAATTTGATATGTTCTTTTGAATTAATTTTGTATTTCGTCATTTACTGTATAATATATTATTTTTTTTTTAAGATCACGCGACCGTTGCCCAATTTTCACCGAATATTATGTGCGTGGTGGATGTACAAGTGGTGGAACTTAACGCCGCGCTTTGCCTTGTTACCAGACTCAAGAAAAATAATATAAATAAATAATAATTCATTTCTCGGAGTGGGAATCGAACCCATAACCGTCACGTTTACAGTCACACCCTTGTTCTATTCGACTAATTCTCGACGGAATCCTTATATTTAATACAATATTTAAACGATTTTTACATACTTTTCTTATTTCTTTAAAAGACTAGTCGTGGCGCAGGGGCAATAGCGTGCGACAGTACACGCGACAGGTAGTGGGATCGTTTCCCACTCGGGATAGTCCATTTATGTGGGAAGGCTATATTAGATATGTTAATCATTTCGATGTACCCATCCCATCACTTGGGGTCATTTTAACTACCTTTGACACGAATGTGTCATGTCATGTGACACATGACATGACACAACTCTTAATTGTGAGCTTATTAATTATAAGAATTAAAATTATTGTTATATACATTTTTTTGTTATTTCATTTTTATATTTACTCTTATATTTAAGTTATTTTAGTCTGAAAATGTAAGTTCTTTTGTTTTGATCACATGCTATTTTAAATATATGTGTTTACGAATATTTTCAATTTAACTTTTTATACTGTTTTTATAGCCATTTTAGTATTACTTACGAGTTAATGTGAACAATAATAAAAATTTATAAATAAAATGGATCACGACTACGAACATCGAGAAAATTTGAGAATAAAATGGTATTTTTTACCGACTTCTGTAAAAGGAGGAGGTTCTCAATTCGACTGTAATTTTTTTAATTATATTTGTTTCTTAAAAACTTTCGACTGTGTGGACAGATTTTAATGATTCTTTTTTTTTATTTAAAAGTTGGTGCTTCCCCTGTGGACCCATTTTAATTTGGTCCAGTGTGATGGTCAGTTCCAATGCTATCCATGAGAAAATTGTATAAATCTTAAATTTGAAGTCGATATTTTTTTTATTAAAAATTATATTATACGAAAATAATATTAAAATTTTATACTTTTTACAATTACTTTGACTTCTTTTATTATTTTTGAAACAAACAACAGGACGAGTTAAAAATAATAAAGGTATAAATTTTACTAAATTTTTCTGTTATATTTTAAATATCTGTATAATTGCAATTGAATGTTTTAAATGGATATCGCACTTTACCAGAAATTAAGCAATTAAATTAAGGTAAAATAATCTTCAATCCTTTCGCATTTAAGTATTAGCCAAAATAGCCCTATTTTATAGTAAACAGAGTTTCTATTTTCTGCCGTTTTGACATAGCGACGGAGAAAAACAATACTGGAAAAAAATTATAAGAAATTTAATGAATTATCCACCAGATTGGAGATCGAACACCTAACCCAACCCAAGCGTGTAAGCGGACGCTATTCCACAACGGTTTAATTTCAATTGTGATGAAATAAACACCTCTAGACAGAAATAGAACATTTATTTATTTCCTAAGTTAATCTAGAGGCCGTCGAGGCGCAAGGGCACTGGGCACAGCGAGCGACTGTTTGTGGGTTCAATTTCCACTCAGGGCAATGAAATCTATATGTATAAAAGGACATGTACTTGACTGACTGAGGTAAGACGAACGCACAGTCGTAACCGCCGATGGTAGAAACGTGAAATTTGGACGGATGTTTATTTTCATAATTTGGACATCCACTAAGAAGGAATTTTGAAAAATTTTAACCCTAAAGTGATGAAAGAGCAGTTGAAAGTTTGTATGGTTTTTATATAATCGGCACCGATTTTTATAAAATTTGAAATCCAAACTCTTAAAAATATTTCATTGAACTCGTGTTTCATGGTTTTTTTAGAATTCATCCCCTAAGGGATCAAATAAGAAGTTGAAAGTTTATATGGAAAAATCTTTAAATCGCCACCGATTTTTATAAAAAATTAAATTCAGACTGTTAAAAATATTTCATTGAACACGTGTTTCATGGTTTTTTTTAGAATTCACCCCTAAGGGTGCAAATAAGCGGGCGAAGCTGCGCGCGCTCACTAGTATTTAATATTTTCATATCCTCGCTCTGGTAACGAGGTAAAGCGCGGCGTTGAGTTCTGCCACTCACCCGCTATACATTGCTAGTAACAATGATCCTACTAATCTTGATAAACATCCAAATCCATTTGTTACTTTTTAATTATAAAGTAAAATATTACCGAAATATAAGGTAAGTACTTAGGAACGATTTATAGAAATTACAATTGGCTGGAAAAAAGGGAGTTTTAATTTTTCCCCATAAAGTACAAGGATACAGCTAGCTGAGTTGCGTTTTCGGATAACACTTTAAAATATTTAAAAATTTTAAATTATGGTATAATATTTCACGATAAGAACCGATATACGACAGTATTTATAAGAATAGTGGTTAAATCACAGTTGAAAATAATTGTACAAAAAAAAACCTTGATGGACCTTTTAATGTTCAGGAAGTTGTCTTTTTAGTAAAAGCAATGTTAAGATAGTCTGATATTAATTTGATTTAAAATATAGTTACAATAATTTAAAAGAAATATCTAGGTGGAAGATTAAGTCTCTACAGTCCTTCCTTCCCAATGTTGGAGGTATCGTGGCGTAACAGCACAACCTCTAAGTGCTACCGCGACGGTTATGCATTCGATTCCAATTCGGGGGATTGAATTAATTTCATTTCCTTGTTCAAGACACAAACCTTTACAGTGTTTAGAAAAACACAAAAATTTGATCATAGATATGCATCCAAAACGAAATAATAAATGTGGTAAGTATACTCTGATCAGACTCTATAGACATTCGGCCCGTAAGTAGTATGGATTCGTTGGTTCTGGCGCAAGCGCCAGAACCAACGAATGCCAGTGTGCCAGACCCCGCGAGTCGATGCGTCGGAACTAAAA
>JAATLQ010037800.1:0-64630 GCA_013421005.1 Heliconius erato x Heliconius himera | reverse complement strand
CATTTTTATTACCAAAAACAAGTGCCTCAGATCTCATTATCTGAATTAATAAAAATAAATATAATTTACCGTATATTTTATTTTGTTTACACGTAAATATATACCTCATATAATATATATCACTTATTTCATTTCATTTAGTTGAAAAAACTATTTTAAATGCCAATTTGTTTTCGGGTATGTCACACCCCGCCACATACTTTAAGTAACTTTTCTTCACCACACTCCCGCCGGGTTAAGAAACAAAAATATTACTATATAAGTTTCATATTATTGAAGCGAAAATAGAACAAATCCTTAGTATTCATTTCTCAAAGAAAATTAAATATGATACTGTTGAAATTGTATAGAATGAAAACAGCTCTGCATTAAACGTTATTTTTGAACAATACTAGTAGTTTTATATCTTTCTAAAAAAATACAAGCACAATTTTATGTAAAATCAATGTTTCATTTCTGAGTTTGAGGCGGTCGTGGCCCGGTGGTACAAAGGATATGACTGTAAGTGAGAAGGTTGTGAGTTCAATTCACTCGTGGGAATAGAATATTTATTATTTTCATTTCCTCTCATTGGTTTGGAGACAAAGCGTGTTGAGTTCCTCCACTCAACACGCAATGCCTCGAGAATTAGGCGGAAAGAGGGATGTGGAAGTGCCTTAATGAGAACAGAGTGCTTAAACACTAGATTGTCAGGTTTACTCGGTCTATCATGCTATATGTGCGGGATACAGCGTAAAGACAAAAAAAACAATGTTTTGTCATCGTCATTGGCAATTATTTAAAATAAATTATATTAGAATTATCAGCTTATGATAGTGTTTTAATAAATAATCAATCAGTTAGAGGCCATTAGGGCAGCCTCTGACTGTAAGAGTAACGGGTTTGGGTTCGATAATCCATTGATTTTTATTTCTACGCTGTAATGAAAAAAATAAGCGGTTACCTACTTAGCTGATTAGTATAGTTTGTTTTCAGTGATTGGGAGCTTAACATTTCGTTTTTGCACACACGCTGTATTCCACACACAGCAGGGTAGGAGAGATAGACACTCCGTTTGTCTTAACACTAGATTCCCACACTCCCAGCTTTCGACGGACGGTTAAGTGGTTAAGTAGCGACAAAATGAAAATATTAAATAAATATTTTTCTCGAATGGGTATCGAATCCACAATCTAACGCGTTTACATCTTTATGCTTGTGCGTTTTGTTATCTATATATTTAATACATGTGTGTTTTGGTCTAAAATAAGCGCAGGTACTCTAACAACTTTCGCAGTAACAAATTCAACGAGTTCTCGTATAGTTTTGGTACATCCACTTAATATAATTATTAAAAAAAAGTAACGGAAAACTGATATGAACTAATTAAAAAAATACATCAACACTCCAGTAACTTTATATCATATCATAAAAATCATATCATCAAAATAAATAAAACACCCATTTTAATATTTTACAAAGAATATATTATTTATTTGCCGAAGAAGAAAATATTACGATACAACGGAAATAAAGTTAAGAGCCCGTTGTACCAATATCGTTGTTTCTTAATTAAGAAAAATTGAAAATTTATCTGTCCGGAATATTTTTAATTGGTCCCGCGAGCGTTGTTCAACGTGTTGACAGTACAACTTCCGTTGGTCTCATTATACCAATATGGAGATGCGGATTTATATTGCGTTCTACCATTTCTGTTGGAGTTGAGATTTAATATGCATGAAGGAACGTAATAAAGTTTATTTTTTGATATATTATTTTGTTGTAGATTTTTATTTTGTAGATACACCTAGAATTAAATCAAACATTGCAAAGTTCCCTCCCCACATTGAAGCCGTCATGGGGAACGGAGGTGTCTTAATGACAACGGTGTGTCTTAATATTAGGTTCCCAGGGTTCCTCTTTCTACCCTGCTATGTGCGAGGAGCTAAAAAAAAAATTTCTTACTACAGATACGTTTAACATCTTGTAGGATGGTGCCTAGAATTGCAATTGCATCAAGGCGATGGTTAGTCCATCAGCAAACCGAACAGGACAGCCGAAGTCAAGGCCTAACTGACTAAAGCCAAGTTTCATTTGGCCAATTCTCGAAACTTAAAAACAAATATAAAGTCAGAAGTCACAAGCGCGATTGAGACTAGAACTATACCAGCTCTTAAAGGAGGTAGAAGCTTAAAAGAGTCACTTGGAAAATAAGGGAAAAGATATAGGAGAGAAAGAAGAGAGGAAGGAAAATTGACTGAGAGCTAAAAAGGTAGATGACTAAAAAATTATTCATCGGCCTAGTGCCACTTCCGTATACATTCTTAAATAATGCAAATGTAAAACCAGGAATGTACAAAATATCAAACAAATAAAACCCTACAATAATTATAAATATACATACAAATGAATTTTCAAAACTATAATAACAAGATTATTATCAATAAATACTTTGATAAATTAAAACTATTCTACAACTACTGCTATGGCTGCATTACAATTGTACGAACAAAGAAAATTACGTCTAAAAGGTGAAATTTCAAAGTAAACATAATGACTCCTATTATCCACTTTATCCAAACGGCAAGAAAATGTATGTCAGAACTACTTATCTGAAATATTAAGTGTGTAAACGTTCATTACACGTATATTCGCATTGTTTTACCTCTATAAAAAATATATATTACTATAAATATTGGTTTAGTTGACGATTTATTTAAATTTTCCGGCTGTTATTAATAATTTAAATGTATTTTTCTATTATATAGAATAAGGTGTGGTGTTGAATTTCGCTACATAACATAGAAAGTGTCCAAAAGAACAAAGCTTCTGTTTGTTTACTTTGATATATGCAAGTGGAATAAAAGCTTTTATACGCTTTAATAGTTTATACGCTTTATTAATTTCGTTAATAGTCAAAAACTACTATCTCTAACTATTTTTCCTTCCCAACGTGCAATGTAAATATATCTATAATGGAGAACTGAAAACTTGAAGAATTTTTTTATTAGGTATTCACAGCCTTTCTAAAACGGTAGCATAAGTGAAAAGAAATCAATATCAATCATCAGCTAAAACATTCTATTACACGACAAAAAGCAAAGCAAAGCTGACTACCTCGCTAGGGATAAAGCGTGATGTTAAGTTATATATACCTATATTTCTTTTCAGAAATTTCGGTTTAATTTTTTATGCTGCGTCAACAGAAGGGTGAAATGTGGGCTACTCCTCCGTGGGGTTGACGAGCGGTCACTAATTGAAAGTTATGTCTCTAATAAGTAATAACATAATTGGTCAATTATTTACGATATTTGTGTCAGTAGTTCTGAATGTATGTGAATTATATATTAATACACTGCGTCTTCTATTATGAAATGTTAGCTACAAATGGCTACAATATTCTTTTTATTAATAATACTATTTTACTAATATAATAACGAACTGCAACTAAAGATTGACATATTTCTTAGGAACCGCACGGAAATTTCAAAGTAACGGGATTTGAATCCCCGTATCTAGGAAGCTTCGAAATTTTATATATTATTTTTCTTTTTTTTATATGTTTCGTAAAAAAAGGACTTTGTAAGTGTTTATTTCTAATGTGGATTAACACCTTAAAAACATGTTAAATAAAGACTGACATGTTGGTAACAATACATTCATCTGCTTGCTTTCATGCTTCGTGCTGTATCCC
Source organism: Heliconius erato x Heliconius himera (assembly GCA_013421005.1). Classification (NCBI taxonomy): domain Eukaryota; kingdom Metazoa; phylum Arthropoda; class Insecta; order Lepidoptera; family Nymphalidae; genus Heliconius; species Heliconius erato x Heliconius himera. The sequence continues at coordinate 60,957 of JAATLQ010037800.1, read as the reverse complement.
GCGCACAGCAGGGTAGGCAGAAGGAACCTAGTTTTAAGACACTCAGTTCCCCACTTTCTGCCGAATTCTGGAGGCATTGCGAGTTGAGTAGCAGAACTCAACGCTGCACTTAGCGTCGACACCAGAGCAAAGAAATGGAAATATAAATTTAAGTAAATATTTCATCTCCTCGAGTGGGGACCGAACCCACTAATAGTCAGTTTTACAGTCACACTTCGTGCCGCTCCACCATAACTGGCCTCTAAGAATACATGTTATGAGTAATAAGATAATTTTACGTTGAATTGAATTTAATTTATGTATAATACATTACTGTAACTCAATTAGCCTTAAAATCAAATACTCTTTTAGCATGATGCTGTATTCCGCACATAGCGGGTGGACAGTAGCAACCTAGGGTTAAAACATTAAGACATTTTTCTTCGCCAATTTCCGCGGAATTCTGGAGGTGTTTCTGGTGTGTTCTGGTGTTGCATGTGGAATGGCGGGTTAGAGGGGAACTCAACGTCGCGCTTTGCTCCGTACTAGACTGAAGAAATGAAAATATTAAATATTTCATTTACTAGAGTGGGAATCGAACAAGCAACCGGTCGCGCTTACAGTCGCATACTTGCGCCACGACTGGCTTAAAGTTATTACAGAATATTAATATTTTTAACACGTACATGCTCCCGGGGTTTCTGGATGTCGTGCATATGTAGGTATTAGGTGCAGTTCTACGTTTTTTACAATATAAAAAATTGGGAACATTTTTAATTAGTTAGGTGACTTTTATTATAATGGCGGTAACTATTAGAATAAAAATAAGATATATAAAATAGTAGGTAAGTGCTTATCAAATCTCCATTTACCATTTTCCAAATATTCAATCGAAAGTATCTCACATCATTAAACAAGTTAAAAATTAAATTAAATTAAATCAGCTTCACGCTGTATCCCGTACACAGCCTTGTGTTAAGATACTCCGTTCCCCACTTACCGCCGAATTTTAGAAGCATTGCGTGTTGAGTGGCGGAACTCTACGCCGCGCTTTGCCTCAACACTAGAGTTAATGGAAATATAAATTTAAATAAATATTTAATTTCCTCGAGTGTCGCGTTTACATGCATAGTTTGTGCCCCTATGCCACGACTGGCCTCAATTAAAAAAGTGTATTTTAAAATAAAATCGATCTACCAGTATATCATTTTCTTTCATTTTGACTTTTAACACTTAGTCCACAGTATACAATAGCCGAATTCTCTATCATTTAAAAACAATATTCACTAGTTACGAAAAAGATAGTCCAAAAAATATATCAATTTTTCTAATGGATACCTCCAACACCTTACGCATAAATAAATTATTCAAACGCAGCAATAATAACATGGCTGACCCATAACTTGTGGCTGTCAATTGAAATGAAAAGCCGAATTATTGATTACCACCCCGAAGGTTAACGACCGTTGATTGCCTTCATTGAAGCCAGCATTACCTATAGACAAATTTGTCTGTCTGTCCCCTCATACAATAATGAAACAGTGGTCTGTATATATGAAATACGTAAACAGTTAACCCTAGTGGAACTAACGCGTTTTGAGAGTGTTAAATTTGTTATCTTGTTGATGTTGCTAATAAATGTATGTTTTCGTACTTTTAATTCGTATTAGGTTGCGTTTTTCTATTTTTTTATGTATTTTGCACATGTTAAGCTTCACGCTGTATTCCGCACACAGCAGGGTAGACAGAGGGAACCTAGTGTTAAGACACTCCGTTCCGCACTTTCTGCCGAATTCTGGAGGTAATGCGTGCGTGTTGAGTAGAAGAACTCAACGCTGCGCTTTGCCTCGACACCAGAGCGAAGAAATGGAAATATAAATTTAAGTAAATATTTCATTTCCTTGAGTGGGGATCGAACCCACAACCAGTCGGTTTTACAGTCACACTTTGTGCCGCTACGCCACGACTGGCCTCAACACGTATAGTGATATGGCGTTCTATTTAATATTTTGGTTACTGTGTGGTCAATACTGATGCCACAGTCTTACTATGTTGCATTAAAATAAAATTAATACAAATATTATTAATGTATTGATAACGCTATCATAATAAAGTTAAACAAGCTTTAATACTATGCTATACTATACTATAACAGGAAATTGCTTTTATTTTTTTTTGTCTGCAAATATTTTTATAATTTTAATTTTGCAAGGAAAAAATACCTTTCAGTATTGTTTTTTCGTATATTTCGGCTTTACGATCTTGTCTTAACATAATAATGATTAAGATTCCATATATCCAACTAACTATGTTATATTTAACAATAAAACAAATATACTGTACGAAATCAAATTTCACGGGACCAGAGTCAGAATAAAATTGAAATAGAATGAAATATCCTTAAGGGCGGTCGAATACTCCAATCACGTGTATTTTGGGAAGGCCCTAAGCTCTTTGTACCGGAAATTGCATTCTACACCATTCCTCTTGAAATAGTCCCGACTGAAAACGGCCACTAAAAGTAGAGCCTTTGTTGAATATTTTTTAAAACGTGGTTTGTTCGTGTAAAAATATTTAAATATTTTATTATTATTGATGATTGAGCAGTTTGTACTCTCAAACTCTCGTCTTCTTACCCTGGTAAGGATATAGCGTGAATTAAAAAAATATATATTTTACATACAAATTTCTACTTTTTTAATTGAAAAAATTGCTTTACTTATGTTAAACAAAACAATATTTTACAGTTGTCATTTATATTCGTATGTTATGTAGCGTTTCAGGCGAGTTCGCTCAAAATAGTTTTATTTTCTTTTCTTAAACATTACTCTTCAAAATAGTTTTCTTGTAAGTACAAGCTATGTATGCTATAAGATTACACACTCATATTGAAATCCACATACGTTTTTCAATAAACCTACAAAATGTGTTTCAAAACAAAACAACACATTCATATTTACGTACATACATACATATATTAATTTGATGTCCGCAATCTGAAAACAAGGTATAGTTAGCGAAATTTTCATAAAAAGCTATTTTTAGCATGAACAAACAATTTTTTTTTCTTTCTAAAACTTCATAATTCAAAAATTAAATAGGAAAAAAATTGTAAACCTCGTAGTTTTCGCGTTTTCCTCTTAAAGGACCTCCCGTCAAGTATGTTTTGGTTGGCAAATAAGCAAATCAGAGGCGGATTGTGAGTGCCCCAGTTAATTCTAAAAAGTTTATTTTGTACGGAGCCGGGTAACTCGGTAAATTAAACCGTGTGCACCTTTTCAGATTGCCTTATATGGTTATAATGTTAGTTATTTTCAAGTATTTTTGACATATTTTCATGATTTTACCTACATTGTGGTTGTAATGAATATACTCTTATATGCAAAACAATAATAAGATTAATTTGGTTTTCTTGGTTTGGCTATGGTGAGAAATAAAATATGTATATTTGGAAATAGTAAATATGAGAGTGTGTTCTGTATTCTTCTAAACTTGAAGGCAGTCCTAGCGCAGGGGCACCAACCAATATGATATTTCTGTTTTAAGAAAAATACAAGAACATTTATATGAACCTTATCTTGCTTCTAACTTCTTACACAACCAATATAGGCGAAATTTTTAAAAATGAAAATGAAAAGCATCTGAATTCAACTTAGTCCGTATATATAAAATCTCTATATAGTATTTTTTTGCAGCTACACATCTTAACTTACTCTATAGCAGGCTAGGAAAGGGAAGTTTATAGTGTTAAGACACTCCGCTCCTCACTTTCCGCCGAATTCTGGAGTCATTGCGTGTTGAGTGGTGGAACTCAACGTTGCTCATATAATAATAAGTGATATTTTTTACATTGCTTTTTATCATCACTCTTACCAAAGCAAAAGATACTATGCTAAAAATAATAAACAGAAACCTGGGAAACTATTGTTAAGACAATTCGTTCCCATTGAGACACTTCCCTTCTTCTTTAATTTTTTCGATGGAAATCAAACCCAAAACTTGTCACGTTCAGGCACAAGGTTGTGCCTATGCTTCACTACTTGCTTCTAAAGCTAAAATAATCTAAATATATAACTCATAAAGCTGAAATATATTAAAAATTCACAGCTATATAAGTAATTTACAAATCAGCCATTCAACCAGAGCTCATTAAAAGCAATCATTCACCCAATTTTCAACCAAAATTCCACTAGCTCACTCTCTATAAACTTTGAAAATATCACAAAAATACAATTTTCTGTATTGCAAGATCAACCGCTTTATATCAGCGGATTTGGTTTGACAGCGACGTCTCAAAACGAAATAAAAGCAACTCCGTATAGAAGTAGCGAAGGATGTGATTTTTGATTTTATTACATGAAATAGTGAGTGGCTTTGCGGATTGGTATTGTGTTTTAAACAGGAGAGGGATTACGTCTTTCTTTGTCTTGAAAGAATAATATTTATTGCTTCGCGGAATAGCTTTATTGGATTTACATAAGTCCCGCTAATACTTACTTACTTGAAAGCTACAATATATTCTATTTTGATATTGCTAGCTCTAACTGGCTCTACTCGGTGGTATTATATTCTGCATTTTATTTTACAGATAAATAGTGAAATGTTACTATTTATCTCGTTTTATCTTTAAAATAATCCACAAAATCTAATGTAAATGATATAAAAACAGGATCAGCAAAAAATATATAATAAATAAAAAAGATTTCATTTCATTTGTTTATCTATTTCTTTTTAGTGTATAAGAGCAAAATATCATTTGTCTACGAGTCTATTTATTATATTGTATGTAACTAAAAAAATTTTCATTGCAGGATTTTTTTTTAATTTTTATTATTTAAAGAAATATATATTATTAGATTTTCTATTTAGGCGTCCACTTCCCCGCAAAAACTAATGAAGGGATTAAGATTAAACTTAACCATAATATACATCAGAATAATACATATGCTGAATTTTATGAAAAGATTGTGTATAATTTGTCTATTATATAACAATAAGTTTACGCTCGTTTGCCTTGTCATTTTCCTTAAAAAAAGCGAGAAAACTGCTCGTGGGTAGCTGATTTTAATTATAACTACGGACCTTTTAGGACATACTTTGAATGTAGGTCCTGATAAAGAAAGGTGTGCAGCTCTTTCCATAAGAAACTACCAAAAATTTATTGAAAAGAAATAACAAAGCGACATTATCCCTAAAAAAAGTAAAATAAAATAAAAACAACGTATTAAATCAAATACACGTAGATCTAATCTACGTGCAAAAACTGAGTTATCATATAAAATTTGGAATATGACAAAATACAATACATTATTAAGCCAACCAACTGGGTTGATTCTGTGAAACGTAATAAGCAGGAAACAGCAAATTATGACCCAAAATGACCATTCCGTTTCAACAATAATAATAATCAGGAATTCGTTATTCATGATGCAGAATATATTCGAAGAGTAAATTCATCGTAACGGCAAACAATGGCGAGGTACAAATGTGATGGCTGTAGGTGTATTGTCAGCTTAATTTTACTACTATCAATATGGATAGATATATATAGATTTCTAATAGACTTAAGTGATAAGCGAATGTAAATATTTTAAATACTTAATAAGGAAATTTATAAAAATTTTAACGTAGCGGAATTTTTATAAGTATTTTTCTTTCCTAAGTGTGGAATAATACTTTAAAAATGTTTAAAAATAGAAATATCTTTTTTTTTCTTTCACGTTTTATTCTATGAGGTTGGTAGAGACACAGATGACACTCAGTTCTCTGCTTGAGTGTACAATTTCATGGGTACAAAAATATTTATTGAAAATATTCTATTTTTTATATTTATTATTTTTTTTAATTTTAAAGCTAATGACGTTATAATAAAAAATAATAATTAAGATCTAAATATTTTTCTTAAAACTACTTTATCAATTTAAGCAATAAAATCTTCCGAAATTACCTTGGAAAATTTAAAGGTTTGTTCTATTTAAAGGTTCTGGCTTAAACAGACATTCTTCTATTTTGAAAAAAAATATATGGAAATATGCACATATTTTTTAATTGTGTAATTTTTAGCTATACTTTCAATAATTGAACTTAAAACTCTAGATATAATTAAATCAAAAAAACCAAATAAAATAGACGTCATTTTATATCACCAGAAAAAAAAATAGGACAGAATTTATAGAACCATTTCACCATCGTAATATTTAAATTCCCATAAACGCACGCTCTTGTCAGTCAAACCGATCGTGCAGGTTGCAACCTATAACAGTTTAAACAAACTAAACTGCCTCGCCATACAATTACAAGCCTTATTACAAGGAGTTAAGGACCTCCATTAAAGCTACAATTCCAGTCAAATGTTACGCTCATGTGGCATTGCAAGCAAACGTTTTGCTACTGTTTCACTGCTTTTATAGGGGCCAATGTTCCTGAACTTAGTTTACAACTACATAATTCAGAAGTCACTGTCGCTAACAAGGAACATGTGTGTTTATTTATTCATTGAATATATGCGTTTATGCATCTGATTATTATAATTGAAAACTAATTTTAATTTAAATTTCTTTAAGCACCTCTGTTTACGGTGATGGTTATGTACATCTAGTGATATAAAATACTGTACAGTGTTTTATTATAGCAAAGACAAGGCAAAAGAGCATATGAGTCGCTCCTTTGCTAGTGATCACTGCTGCCTACGACCCCGCGTAACACCAGAGGAGCTACAGGTGCATTGCAGGTCTTTAAGGTAAAAGGTATCCAAGTCGTATTGACCTGGAAACATTGACGCAGGTAGGCCGCTCCACAGTTGCGTGGCGTATGAAACCGTTTAAGTCTGGAGTGCCACGTCTCCCGGTGGTATTTGAGTTTGTAAAGTACAATGCTGATAGAAAATTCGGTGGTAGTTCTCAACACAACAATTTCCCAGAACACTCCTTATGATAAATTCGGTAGAGCACGCACAGCGAAGAGACGTCTCTACACAAAGCTAAAGTGCGAAGCCTGTCACAGATCATTGGGTCCCCAACGATATTAGAACGACTCTACCAAATGGTTCAAGCTGATACTAGGGTGCACCAGCCCAGAGATGAGAACAGTATTCTATACACATTATGTTTTACTTGGAAAATATTTACATATTAATATGTATACGCATCCAGTCGTAGCGCAGTTTCACAAAGTGTAACTGTAAAATCGTCTGGTTGTGGGTTCGATCCCCGCTCGAGGAGACGAATATTTATTTAAATTTATATTTCCATTTCTTCGCTCTGGTGTCGAGGCAAAGCGCGGCGTTGAGTTCCGCCACTCAACATGCAATGCCTCCAAAATTAGGGGTAAAGTGAGGGGTTAAATTTTAACCTTGAACATGCAACATCTAGGTAATGGGACGGTAAGTGGTGAACGAAATGTCTCAACACTACTTCCACTCTGCCTACTCTATTATACTGTCAATCTAAACTAGCTAAAAATTATTAACTATAAAGAAATTTAATACTAACATTCATAAAATTCAATTTCCCAACAAACTTCACGGCATTACCGCTGAAAGTTCCGAACTCAGGTGACGTTGTTCCCACTACGTACAAACTATAGCCACTCACACGAGCTATTCAACACTTGCTGAACACTCCACGTGCACTGCGATGCATGCGATAATTGGAGATGGCAAATTCTACCCTGAGAGGGGTAAAAAAGGGAATTCTTTATTCATCATTTCATATGTACGTTTGTATGTGTATAGGTAGAATAGTTAAAAAAAATTAAGTAAAGATAGATAGAAAATGGTATAATAAATGAAATATATTTCTGTTACAATTGTATCAATAAGGTTATCTGAATTTTAATAAACTTGATTAAATGATGAAATAATAACAATAAATTGTAAATTCATTGAAATATGAATTAAATAAAATAATTTAAAAAAATAATTTTGAAATAGCATTTCTTATTTTTATCTCCCCTATCTTGCAGTAAACAGAGTAACTGCGTAGAAACAATAGAATGGAAATGTAAATAAGTAATTCCCCCGATAGAGAACGGAACCAACGATTGTCACATTACAGTCAGACACTATGCTGCTACGCCACAACGGCCTCGGCAAACTTTAGGAAATTATAAAATGAATGTTGAAAACATGGCAGTAAGCCAATACCGTTTGTATGTTCAGCCAATGTTACTAATCTGATGCGATCCAAAATCTATAATATTCTTATTATTTATTATATTTCTATAACAGCTTTTTTCTCGCCATAATCTATTTGAATCATGCACAAATAACCAAACAAGAATAATGAAGGCGGCTATAGAAAAATAACATTATGGCAAATGAAAAATATAATAGTTTAACTCAAAACACATTTTTTCAACAACACACATATGTAATAAGACGAATGTAATAAGCACACACTCGATATGGTTACTAGTAGAGAGTCCAAGGTTCCATCAGCCATGTTTCAATAGTAATAGTAGCTCGATGGTATCGTAAAATTATACTGTCGTCTAATCTAGCTGAAATACCAAATGCCAAGCTTTATGACGATACAGTCATGTTACACGCATATTATTCAGATTCAGCTCGATCTAAAAGAGCGGGTTAACAGTTTAACGCTTTTTTTAAGTAAAAACCTCCATTGCCATCTATCTATCTGAAAAACAAACTAAATAATATTTGTTTTCTAGTCATTGTAAAACAGTAGATTTTAGTACAATTTTATAATTAAAATTAAACCTTTATAGTATAATTTTATAATACAACACTAAATCTAATATAGCGCTCCTTCGTAGATCCTTCAATTGTCACCGGACAAGTTTCGAGCGCATTATTTAATGAAGTTAGTTTATTAGTTGTCCCATAGTTGATGCGAATTTAGCGTGCCGCGGCTTGTGCCGAACACTTGTTATTTATCAAATATTATAAATACTATCGACGGAAACGCGGCGTCGCTCGCTTTGACTTATTGTTCTTATATAACCCAATAATAGAAAATCCTTACATAAATTGCGGCGTTGAGTTCTGCCACTCAACACGCAATGCCTCCAGAATTCGGCAGAAAGTGGGGAACGGAGTGTTTTAACACTAGGTTCCCTCTGCCTACCCTGCTGTGTGCGGGATACAGCGTGAAGATGATTTATTTTTTTATTTATTTTACAAAAATTGTAGCCTATGTGTACGACAAATTAGTAAATTCTGTTTAGTAGTTTTAGCGTGAGAGAGAGATATACAATAAGTTGTTTAAACTTAAGCACACGATAAGCTTTCAACGATTTAAATATTATCTCGTCTGCACGTTGTTGAATAGATTTATGAACGATATTTGATTTTATATTTTTCTAATATTAACACATAATTACTCATAAGTCATTTATGAGTACTCATATTGAGTGTTGTGGCTTCGATTCCCAATCGGGGGAATGATTTGTTTCATTCATGTTCTGGGTACAAAACAAAGCGGGGTGCTGAGTTCCGCCTTTGGACGTGCACATTGCATTTGAAGATTGAACGAAAAAGGGGGAGATTCCTAACACTCGATTCCAACTGCCTATACGAGTATGTATAGTGTGAAATAAAAAAGAATCTTATAAAAATTTGTAATAAATGCATTTTTCTGCATTTGAATCTAAACTATTTGAGTAACGGCTGCTATTCCCAACTATAAAAGTTTTAACGGTCGTATAGGAATGACAATGTGACGGAATGCCAAGTCAATTTCAAAAAAATTAAGATCGAATTTAATTTTACCCTATCCTAAACCTAACGAACCTATCTAGTGTCTCCATTCCCATTGAGACACTCCACTCTCTGTCGAATTTTGCGAGCTCAACTCAACGCCGCGCTTTGCCTCGTTACCAGAGAGAGGAAATGAAAATATTAAAAAAAAAATTCCCGACCAGGATCCAACCTGTCCTGTTTCCACTCGGACGTTTGTGCCCGAACGCCTCGACTGGCTTCAATAATATATTTCATTCTTAAAACTAAAATGTAAAATCTTATTTAGACAATTTCTTGTTTACTACTGGTTTTACAGTCTTTATACTACTGTCCTCGAATATACTATTCTCAAATAAATTGTACCAGCATATTTTATTTCGGTGCTTCTCGTATAAGACTCTCAAATATTAAATTTATCCACCTAACAGGAAGTTATCATCTGAATTAAAAATACGTTCTTCTTTAAAAAATAGTGAAATAAATAATTATGTATAATAGCGAATAATTTACGTTTGAATTACATTTTGCTAAAAATACCAAATGTATATACATAATAGATTAATTTTAACAAGATTATTGTGATGGTTACGGATTCGAATTAAATCAGTAGACGAAATTTATTTAATAAAAAGTGATTAATGTGTTAAGTCACTCTGTCCCCAACTTTCCACCCATATTTGGAGATGGAGTTTATAATTTGCTACACCACTACGGATTTTTTTGTTATAATTTTGTTTCTTTACTCTACTTCTATATTAACAATATAAAGCTGAAGACTTAGGTTGTTGGTTTTTATTGAACGTGTTAACTTCAGAAACTTACTATACGATTTTTTTTAAACGATTTATTGCGAAAAACCGTAAAAGCTAGTATAACATAAACAGAAAACAAACGTTTATCTAAAATCACTACGCAATTTGGAAAAAAAAAATCCTTTTTTTATTTTATTTAGGGACGAGGCCTCTTATAGCCCTAAGATATCAGTAATCTTCACGCCCCACGCCGATCAGCGGCAGCGGCAGCGTTCGAGTGGACTCGAGTGCTGCACTGAGTTTACCAGATTTGAGGGGGACATGCGTAAACAATGTTTTTTCAACTGAAACAGATTTGATACATAAATATAAGTAGATTTAAAATGTATTGTGAAAAATATATATCATATTTTAAATCCACTTCTACTGCTAATGCCGCTTGATACCGAAAAATATCATATTCAAATAGTAAAGAAATGGTGTTGTATAAAGAATAATACAATTAATTTATTTTTGTATTTTTTGTCTACGAAAAACATACAATCAATAAGTTCATAATTACTGGACGGATTAGAATGGTTTTTTTTATAGCTAGGCAGGAATCCAGGCTAAATAACAGCTTCAGCTTGAAGGCTGTACACCTCATGTAAAACGATAGCAGCCCATAAACTATTAGAAATAACGAAATTCTACTAAAAAAAGATATTGAACATGTATATACTTGAATTAATTCGTTTTCCCCGCCCCAGTGAGACAAGGTGCGGCGTTGAATTCTCCCATTTTATAAGCTATATTTTGATATTGTGGCTCTAATTTAATAACCATCGCTATAAATAAGAATAGTAAAGAAATGATCATAAAGTTTACGTAAAAGAGGTTACGGACGGCAATTTGTTCTCAAAAAAAGAGATAACTTGGTTAAAAGTATCAAAATTTGCTTTTCAATACTTTTTTTAGTATATTTCTTTCCTCCAAGTAAACATCGAACCCAAAGAATATAACTCCTAGAAAGTGAAACACTGCTAAATTGCGCAACCATTGTCTTTATTATTATAAAATAAAATATCATAAATAACTATTTTACATAAATATAACAAAACTTCTTAGATTGCAGCGTTTTATTAAAAGAAGTATCATTTAAGAGCAAGAAAGAAAGATATTAATTAAGTTTAAATTTATATTTATCATCGTCCATTGCAAGAAAGAGACTATAGAAGCACTAAAGACGCTATAGAGAGGCAGCATTATACAAGACGACGAACACCGGGAACAATGGGAAACGCATTTCTAACAAGTTTAATTGCGATTTTCAAGTGTGAAGGTTTGTTTGGAATACTGTCGCGAGTTTCAAACGGATTGTTTAGTTTAAAACTGCATACAGTTTTAGATTTCAAAGAGACATTTTATGTACGTACGTACGTATATGCAAGTCAAAGGATTTTTACATTTTATTTTATGGTAATATCTTTCGGGATATTGGAGATTTTATTTCACGGTTTTTTTGTTTTCATTATTTTATAGTGCTTTTATTTTAATGGTTTTGTGTTAAAGTATATTTAGTATATTTTGTAAAGAACATTTATTCAGTTCTCTATATATTAGTTAAAATACTGTGAACATATATTTTAAAACTATTTAATATTTTTTATTTATTGTTTTTACAGGGAAAATCCCATAATTCTGTAAACTAAAGAAGTCGAAGAATCGACAAAGAAAATTTCTAAATTCTGCCTTCGTAGCTCCGCATTTTTCGTAGTGGAATTTAAGCCAATGACCATCTCATCTACCAATTTATGTATTTTACATAAAAAAATATATACAGACATATAAGCAATATTACACAGACAGTATAGACCATCGTGGCACAGTGGGAAAGCGTTCATGAGACTCGTGGCGTAGGTGTACAACCGTGCGACTTTAACCGCGACGATCGTGGGTTCGATTCTCATTTGGGAGCATTAAATATTTAATGGCGGAAAGTCTTGCACATAATTTATCAACATTAGGCTATATTACAGGCTCGGTCTCTGTTATCCTTGTTAAGTGGAGAAAAGCTGGAAGCAGCAAAATAAACAATTAAATATTTTAAGCTTAACACGCTTCCCTTAGTTGTGTCTCAATTACTTGCTCTTGTATTTACAAAAGATTTCGACTGTAGTCTGATAGTACGGGAATCTATTTACATTGACAAAGTAAACAGCGAACCTTAGTTTAGTCAACTTACAATGAGTTTCATTGTAAATATTTTGTAAGTATAGAACAATTTAAAATTAATGTTAATTTAATTTATTACAACAAAAAGACAATATTCAAGAGAAGTGAATTTAATTTTTGATACGTGTACGCTTAGATTCTTATACCTATTTAGTATGTTTTTAATAACTTATTTAAATATTCTTTATTGCGATTAGCCACGACACCAAAACTAGGAAATGAAAATATTAATTTAAATAAATATTTCATTTCCTCGAGTGGGGATCGAACCTACAACTAGTCGCATTTACAGTCATACACTTGTGCCCCTGCGCCACGACTAACATAACAATTACATTACGCAAAAATTGTTTCATATTTAAAAAATATATATTTTTCTTTTTACCTTTACATTCTATCACGATCATAGCATGGTAGGGAAAGGGAATCTGGGAACCTATTGTTAAGACACTCACTCCCATTAAGACACTTCCATTTCTTTATTTCCGCCGAATTCTGGAGGCATTAGACGTTGGTTGGCGGAACTCAACGCCAGGCTTGCCTCGTTACCACGGCGAAGAAACGAAAATATTATATATTTGATTTCCGCGGCATTTTCCCACCTTCCACTACCTGTAGAAGCCTAATTAAACTTCACACACAGTTACTTTGTCACATAGTGTTTGCGTCGCGCCACGTCGTCACCGTTTTGATTGTACTCCCAACGACAGAGATTCCCAATCTAATTCTCGCAGCACTTTTTTTATGACACAAAATTCTTTAAATATGCAACAAAATTACACAAATATCCTTATTATTAAGTTAAAATTTAAATTTTAAGCTTTTTAAGTTACAGTTTTTTCATAAAGTGCTGTAAAATTTTGAAATCGTTGAAATAGTACTGCAACTTAAAAAAGGTTGAGAATCACTGCTCTACAATAAACAATGGCGGAACTCGTTATTTGTTCTGTCGAATGTTTCGTGATTCGTGAACGTGCGTATTTCAATATGTTGGTGGGAGAGGATTGAGTGTCTGGTGGTGCAGTGACATGTCTGATGATACTGTCATTTACAGGGTTGAAGTTTGAATCCTGATCAGAATGTATGTACTGTACTTCTATAGTAAATGTTAACATGTTAGATGTTACCAATACAATTTTTTTTATAATTAGGTACTAAGTATTTAAATTTAAACATTTTTGGATATATTTTTTTTAAAGAAAAAAAATAGATATCTTGGACAACATCCAATGGTCGCAGATTCAAATTCCACAACGTTATATTTTTTTATACGTTTTTGAATCAAATGTATTTGAAAAGTTCATCTTTTTTTCAATATATTCAAAAATATTAAGAAAACTCCAGTTACTTTCCAGTCTCTTTTTTTAAGCTACATAGTGCATTTGCATTATCATTAACGTACTGAGCTAAGTTTTTCATCAATTCAAGATAATAGCAAAACTGTTAACTAATATGTATGGATTTATTTTTATATATTGACATATATAGGCTTGCGTTAAGTATATATTTTTTTCAATAAGCAAGTACGTAGTAATATATCACAATATTATGTATTGCTAAAAATAAATCAGCTTCTCACTGTATCCCACACACAGCAGGGTAGGCAGAGGAAACCTAGTGTTGAGACACATCGTTCCCCACTTTCCGCCGGGTTCTGGAGGCATTGCGTGTTGAGTGGCGGAACTCAACGCCGCACTTAGACAGAAGAAATGAAAATATAAATGTAAGTAAATATTTTATCTCCTCGATTGGGGATCGAACTCACAACTAGTCGATTTTACAGTCACACTCTGTGCCCCTGCGCCACGACTGGATTATGTATTGCTACTTATAAAATAAAATAAAATATATTTCTGCTTAAACCAGCCCAAACAGATCTATCAACCGAAATTCGTCCAAAATCAACATATCTCAAATCCGTTGAACACATAAAATATTATTCGCACTAATACAATATCCTGCGTCTAAGCCGACTCATCGGGGCGTAACACCGAGTAAACAACAACAAGAAGGAAAGGACTGCCGATAATCTCACCCTTTGCCTTTCAAGCTTCAATAGATTTTATGATAAATTTTCATGTTTTGCTTACGATACGAAATGTACTGACCGTCGCGTCGTTATTAGAAACATCTGTTTTGAAAATCGATATTGTATAATGTTAATAATCGAATCAGCTTCACGCTGTATCCCGCACACAGCAGGGTAGGCAGACGCAGCCTAGTGTTAAGACACTCCGTTCCCCATTTTTTGCCGAATTCCGGAGGCATTGCGTGTTGAGTGGCAGAACTCAACGCCGCGCTTAGCCTCGACCTAAGAGAGAAGAAATGGAAATATAAATTTAAGTAAATATTTCATCTCCTTGAGTGGGTATCAAACCTACAACCAGTCGGTTTTACAATCACACTTCGTACCTATGCGATTAGTACTTAGTGCCACTTCGTACCTACCTATTCTTGTTGAGAACGTTGAGAACGTATGGCTTAATGGTCAGAGCAACTAGTCAGTTTCCAGGTGACAAGGGTACGAAATTTTTATACGTTTTCTAAATAAGTATACATTTATATATTTTTTTATATTATTATTATACATCATTTTTATACCATAGCGTTTGGTGCCCCGTTTCTCTCTGTCAACCCCGCTAGGGACACAGCGTGAAGCTAGATTAGATTATTTTTTTTTTATAGGTAAAGAAAGAAAAACATAGTAATAGCGAAAGAAAAACATAGTAATAGCGTTAATTAAAAACAAAAAAATAATACTACGTAATATAAAAAAAGATTTCGATCATTCCCGAAGCGTTAGTCCGTTTGTTGAGTTCACGCTAACCCTCATTATTTGGCATCTGCAGATGACATCGTCTTGTAGTGAGATATTTGTCCGACCAACGATATAGCACGTGCTTGTTATTTAGTATAGATATTAAGCTAAATGAAATGTTTTTTGTAGTATTTTATATATGTAGTACATCAGTACATATAAAATATTAAAACTTAAAATGTAAGTAAAAACTTTTCGCTCATTTGAATATATATACATTTTTTTTATCAGCTTCACGCTATATCCCGCACACTGCAGGGTAGGCAGAGGGAACCTAGTGTTAAGACACTCCGTTCCCTACTTTAATTTACGGCAGAATATATATATTCATTATGATAAAAATCTATTTAAGAAGGAAGTTCAAGAAACATACAATCACTCTGTTATTTACTCTTTTCGCATCAGCAATAAAAATATCTATTAACAAAACAAAAACTGAAATAGAAAATGTAAAAAAATTAAATACAGTTTTAACTTTTGCGTTCATTTAAATCACAAAAAATTCAAAGCTTAGAAAATATCATGTCAAAATAATAATGTAGGTTGTTGTAAATATTTAAGAAGAGCAATTCACAAAAAAGAAAGTAGAGAAGTGGTCTTAAGTCTTAACACTAGGTTCCCTCTGTCTACCTGCTTTGTGGGAAAAAACTTGAAACTGTCAAATATCTTGAGGTTACTATAATAATTACAGAGAGACGTCAAATAGTAGAATATATTTATACAAATACAGTACCTATATGTGGAAATATACCTAACTCGATTCGAATTCTAAAATACGACGTTTTACTGAAAATTACTGAAAATATTGTAGCTACAATAAAATTCAAAGTATATTTTCCGTATTCACAGAAGATTTTAGGTAAAAAAAATTGTTGCCTCAAGTCCCCCTCGGTCCCAGATCAACCTCGGTGCGGTAACTCGATCATATTGTAACGTGATTACCGACTGTTTCTGTGGGACTTTTATCTGTAATAGCGTGTAATATTGAGCATTTACGTTTATGTAACCTTGTTAAATTATGTTCTTGTAACGTTGGATGTATGAAAAATAAATATATATCTTAATTTATTATATTATATTTTTTCTTATGTATATATTTTAATAGTTATATTTGTGTCACTTTCACACAGGGTAGGCAAAGATCAATTTCGGAGACATTGAGTTTTGAGTGGTGGAGCTTAACGCCACGCTTTATGCTGTTACCAATGCCAGGAAATAAAAATAAACTCGAAAGTGGGAATCGAAGACACAACCGTCGCTTTTCTTAATCAGTGGCTGTGCTCTTCCGCCACGCTAATTATAAATATACCAATAAAATAATATAATTATAAAATAATATAAATATATGGATAATCTGAAACATGTACAACATGTTATATAAATAATAACTATAACAAGACTAATTAAATGTAAACTCAGTAATTAGTATTTGCGCGCACTGATTCCATATAAAATACTTGTCTAATTTGACACCGCGTGTTTGTGCGTGACCAGCAATTACGGGATCGCATTCATTTTACTTGTTTGGGAAACACTAACATTTGGTTCTATAGTTAAAGTATATGCAAAAATTGTAATTTAATAAGAGATTTTTCTTACTCCAGGAAATAAAATATAATGTTTTCCAACTTACTCCGATTACTAGGCAAAACGCGGCGTTAAGTTCCGCCACTCAACGTGCAATACCTCCAGAATTTGGCGAAAAGTAGAGAAGTGTCTTAATGGGACCCCACTATAAGTTTCTGAAATACAAAGGCATCTTTGTATTTCAGAAACTTATATTGAGACACCTTTGTAAATCAAACCCATAACCATCTGCTTCCAACTGCGTCACATCGATGACCTCATATAAAAGTCAGTTTCACGCTGTATCCCGCCCACAGCAAGGTATGCAAGGGGAACCTAGTGTTAAGACACTCCGTTCCCCACTTTATGCTGAATTCTGGAGGCATTGCGTATTCAGTGGCAGAACTCAATGCCGCGCTTTTTGCCTCGACACCAGAGCGAAGAAATGAAAATGTAAATTTAACTAAATATTTCATCTCCTCGAGCGGGGATCGAATCCACAACCAGTCGGTTTCTCAAACACACTTCGTGCCGCTGCGCCACGACTGACCTCATATAAAACATAACGAAATTACCAAATATTTACCAGGCTTCCGTTTTATAGATAGGAATATTTTAGTCCAACTATTGTTATATTATAATTTTACACCGCAATACCTTACTATACTTGGAAATCGTATTAATTTCAATAATTTGGATGATTAACTCTGCCTATACAGAGCAAACGTGATCGTATTGCTTGATTGGAACGAAATCGGATTAATAAAGTTTAAAATGTGATATGACGATGGCAAATAATATCAATTTAATAAATTTTGTGTTCATTTTAAAGCCTATTTTAAATAGACAAAGGGAGTTCGATTGTGTATTGAAGCTGAAGGCCCAAGTATGCGACTGTAAATGGTTGTGGCTTCGATTCCCACTCGGGGTAATGATATATTTAATATTTTCATTTTTTTGCTCTGGTAACGAGACAAAATCCTCCAAGGAATCGAACCCCAAACCGTTGCGCTTTCAGTTACAAGGCGTGCACGGTCTCATTTAGTATATACGTACTTAAATTTAAACAGACATCCATAGAGATCTATTGACATTGCGACGTAGACAGTCTCCCTCGCACACCGGAAGTGGATGTTTCACGACGAGACCCCCCGCAGACAGCAGCCGGTGTCTACTTCCGCACTTCCAAAACGTGTTTTCATTAGAAAAGTTCGAATCGTGTTTATTTACAGTGAAATAAGTTTTATGTTATTTTTACTAGTACGAAAAGAGATAACTTTAGGAAGAACTTTTTATTAAATCAAATATCATATAACAATCATTTAAATTATTATTTCATTACTATTTGAATTTGTTTTATATGAACACATTCATAGAAAGGTATAAAGATCCTAAAGAAAGAAACTTAGGAACTTCGAGTTTCAGATAATATTGACTATATATATGAATTAATAGTTGCCACAAGCAACTTCGTAAGCGTGGGTATTATGATCTTTAGTGAGTGGGGGGGGGGGGGTTCTATTAGTGACCTAGAATTTTTATCAACAAAAAATTAAACATGAAAAATTAGAAAAAAACGATTATACTAAAGTACGTCAACGCTTACCTTGAAAAATATATCTAGACACGTTTTCAAGCTTTCTCATAGGGTATCTTTTTTACATACCTGGAAGTTCCAGGTAGGTAAAAAAGGTGCCGACAGAATTCTTTTACTGATTTATTAAACTATAGAAGATTATTATGAGATATGTCACTTAGTTCACCATTGATGTAGTTAAATCTGCACGTATATAATTTATTATCTATAATTCCTTACTTAAAAAAATATATATTGTTAAAAAAAACAATTAAATTATAAATTATTTTATAAAATCTAATTAGTTTTCAGCGCAGCAGACAAAAGTGTCTATACGAAAATTTATTAGAATACGTTTTTTTTTTACTTCCGTCCATATCACGCACGTAATAAGCTAGGTCAAGGAGAACTGGGAACCTAGTATTAAGACATTCCCATTTCCCACTTGCCCCCAAATAAGGTAAAAAAGATAATATATACAATACATTACACAAGATAATTAAAATTAAAACATAAACATTCTCTCTAAACAGAGATTGCATGTAAAAGTCAAAGTGAAATATTACAATATAAAATAAGGAACATTTTTAAAGCACAGGTCAGCGCTATAACAAAGTCATAGAAAAATAATATCCTTTGAAATTGATATTTTCCCGCAGACGTGCATATTGGCTTCACGTCTATGCTTCTAGGTGCGACGTGACAGCTTCGGAAATATGAAGTTTACGTTGGAAAAATATCATTTTCTTTACTTGCTAGAATAGCAAATTATTATAGACTGTTGAATTATTAAATGGATGTGAATAATGTAAGTCGTTAATATACATAGGTAGGTGTGTAGGTGTGCTATCTTGAGGAAGCAGTTCGAATTCGATATATTCTTAGTTGCTATTATATATTTATAATTTAATTTTATAAATGACTAGTAGCCCTCACGGGGCTTCGCCCGCATACTGCCTAAATAATATTTTTATTATGCTGTATTTACCAACAGCTTGCTTTAATAATTCTAAGAAATTGCAAGCACCACGTGGCTGCTGGAGAGGACGTCATCGGCGGCAAAGGCGCAATGTGCGAATCGAGCCTCGGCTTACAGCCCAGTTGAATTGATTTTATTTTCGTATCTTATTAAAACATAGTTTTTTATTTAATATTAGTAGTAGGTAAGTAGGTATATAAAAAATAAAAAAATAATGTTTAAATTAGGTAAAAACTGATAAAGCAGTCATCTCTTAATATGATAATGTATAAGCCGCGTGACACAGTAGACCAGCGTCTCCCTGATACACAATCAAAATTAGTCATGAGGTCGAAAATAGGGAGAAGAGATGAAACGTGAAGGAGAAAAAAAACAAGCTTTCTATACAAGATTTTAATAAATAGTTTGGTAGAATCGAACACTAAAATGATGTTTTTAAGGGCTTCAAGCAGTAATAAAAATCTTTTATTCACCATGTATTGTAGGCAGTACTAAGATATTTCGCTCCCCACATCGTCTTCTGTAGGCATTGCTTGTTGTGTGGCGGAACTCAAAGACACACTTTGCGTCGTCGCCAAAGCAAAGAAATGAAGGAATATGTATAGAAGAATATTAAATATTTCATTTTCTCGATTGGTAATCGAATCGATTGTACACGCTCCTGCCCTGCGCCACTACTAGCCTCGAACAAAAAATATATAAATAAATCAAACCTAACCAATTCTAAACATTCAACGTATTATCAACTATTGATTTCTTTCCCTATATACGTATAAGTAGATAAAACTTTTTCTAATAACAAAAAACGAAGCCAAGTTAGTCAAATATCGTAATGAGTTTTCACAATCAATTACTTGGCTCGAGGTAGTGAAGGTTTCCGCTAGCGGAGGTTTACCCTTTATGTAAATTTACACACATCATTATTATTAATACAACGAGAATTGATTATAATCTTCAACTATAATTGACAAGCAGGGCCTCGCGTTTTCGGTGAATTAATTATTTAATATTTACTATAACTAGAGTATGAAGAGTACTTGTTACATTTCTTAATACTATTTCAAAATGGCTTCTTTTTGATATTTTAATGTTTCCATATAATAGAATAAAATTTTTTTAACATATCTCCTGCATTGTAAGACGGGACCAAACTGGAGAAAAGAAACAGCTATATTTAAAACGTATTTAAGATCGTTTACACCATTTTAACATCATCTTTAAACTGTTTTTCAACACTTAGAAAAGGAAAATACTTACTTAGACAATGTATAAACAATTTTACCTAGCAGGATCTAAACCTGCGCCTTTTGGACTGTTGCTAAAAGGCGCGAGTTCAATCCCCGTAAGTATATAAATATGATTTGACGTTATGTAATGAAATAAGGAGGGATTTGATTGAATAGATAATATATATTCTGATCTGCTTTTATGGGATTCAGCAATATAGTCATCTTCAGCTCGTACTTGAGACTCTGTTGGTCCATCATCAGCAAGAGAATTTTTTTTTTTCAATTAATATTTAATTTTTCCGAAATTTATATAAAATAAATAAAAAAATAAAGACCGAATACGGAATTATTATGCAAAAATTACATTTCAATAATTATTTTAAGAATAAAAAACTGTTTTAATTTAACCAAATTTCACGTTCAATTTTACCATACAACAAACAAGTGTTTTAACATAAAATTAACAGCCCTACAAAATGATAAATTAACACGGATCAAAACCGTGGAGAGGTCAACTAAATGATCGCTAACCGTCTCGGGGCAACCCTCGTCAATCGTGTGTGCTCCTGACAGCGCCGTGAGCCGCACTTGTGATTATTTTGAAGGATTATTCAATATTTCGTATGTGGTTTTTTTTAAGTAATGTACGGGAAATTCTGAAATGGGTTTAAAATTAAGATTTGAGGAAAAAATATAGATGTCTTTGCTAGTTCTAGTTTATAATGTTATAAAGCTGAAGAGTTTATTTGGTTGAACGCGCTTACTTCAGGAGCTGGTTTAAAGTAGACTGTAAATGCGGAGAGTGGAAACAAAAAGGTTTTTAATGGGAACAGGGTGTCTTCACATTGGGTTTTCAAGTTCCTAGGCCTATCCGGCTTGCGGAATACAGCATAAAGCTAAAAAAATCGACTATTGTAAGAACTATTGAATCGTAGAGTGGACATAAAGCTACTACCGGCTCAGTAAGCACTTCAGTTGTGTGTTCTATCTCCATTCAAGGGAATAATATAAATATACATATGTATTTAAATTATTTTCATCACACCCTTATGGTAAACAAAGCACTACATTGCGTTTCTCTACTTAACAAGCAATATCCTGATAACGGAGTGTTTAAACACTAGGTTCCCTCTGCGCTGCTATACGGAAAATAAAGTGAAGCTGAGTATGCCAACTGATATAAAAGGATATATAACAAATTTGTTTAATATACTATAATCAATATCAGCAATACAAATAATAATTAATCAAACTGCAGAATATTGATGCATGTATAAAATACTTATTAATAAAGGAATTTATTGATATTTCCTGCCATATTTTAGTATCTATATTGAGGACCACTCAATGACTGTTTGCTAAATTATGATTCATATATTATTTTAGTTATTTAAAATTCTGAATTATTTAACTGGACATATTTTATTGCTTTTTCGAAATCATTTTTTGTTATTGTATCTATCGTAAAATTCTTTAAAAAAGTGTTGTAAAATTCAAATGCAAATAATATTACCGGCAAATATTAGGGGCACAATTGTGTAACTGTAGACGTAACAGGTTCTGGATTCGATTCTCAATCGAGGAAACGAATTTTTTTTCATATTTTTGCTCTCGGTGTCGGCTCAGTGTCGAGGCACATTTCATATATATTTGCATACAGTACAAATACAACATCTATCATCCTTCTAAATTTTGGAGTTTACTTTTTTAGTAGTTAGTTATTGTTAATATTTAACATTTACATATAAAAAAAAACGTAAATAAAATCGATAATTCCCATGTATTCTTAGAAATCTTTGTTTAGGACAGGAAAAAGGGGATGGTAGCGAAACCGCGTTCACAGTATCGCCCCCGTCATTCAATATCCACTGATATCTCATTTTGCCGCGCGAGTGCCATTGAACAGAATGTATCGCGATTCTGATTCCTTTTAGATGGTACAATGTTTACAAAAATTGTTTTTTTTTTGTTTGCTACTTATTACATTACTTTGCAAATTCTAAAAGAAAATTTGATTTTAATAATAATTTTGGGTCTTGGAACCATTCCTTCCTTTCTTTAAGAAAAATATGTTATTGAATAATACAACAATTATATTAGAATGTTATTTTAATTCTTAAATTATATAACTTTTTAAAGTATAACTTTTGTTTATAGCATCACGGTATGCCTATCGTTTGAGCCATTAAGTGTTGGTAGTGTAATTCAGAGCCGCACTTTGTCTTGTTACCAGACCGATAAAATGAAATTAATTCATTCCCTCGAGTCGAGGGAATAAGTCATATAACTGTCACGTTTACAGTCAAACACTGCACCACGATGGCTTCATGTATGGTAAACATTAGAATCTGCAATCAACTATATATTGTGTATAGTCATGTGCATAATCTAATCTGATAAAGCTTTTACAACCTTGTAAGTTGATAGTTATATATAGTTGATAGACGGTCATAAATCTATGTATTAACAAAACAGAGCTCACGTGACACGTCACACCACGTGAGAACAGACGGGACTCGTGATGCAGAGGCACAAGCGTGTGACTGTAAACGCGACAGGCTGTGGGTTCAAATCCTACTCGAGGAACTGAAATATTTAATATTTTCGCGCTGGTGTCGAAGCGGCGGGTTTCGCCACCCAACACGCAATGCCTTCAAAATTCGGCGGAAAATGGGGAACGGAAGTGTCTTAATGGGAACTGAGTGTCCAAAAAATTATAAAATAGTATTAATACCCGGGTTAAAACAAGGTCGCAAGACTGAGTCTTAATTATAAAATTTCAACTAAACTGTTTGTTGATAGAAATTAAATAAATTATGTATTATTATAATTTAGATTCCTAATTCCTGTTAAAAAAAAGTAAATCCATTGTGGTTTCACAATCGCTGCAACTTGTAAATCGGACCAACACTCTATCTTCTCAGAAGTAGCGACTTATATCCACTGAACATTGAATTTTTGCGCCGCATTCTTGTGAAAACATCACCTACATTGTGACTGTTGGACGGAAATATACGAATATGACAATAGATAACATATATTTTTAAAAAAAACTACCTAATTTTAATAAAATAATATACGAGGAATATTATAACAAACCGACTGTAAAACTTTTAAGTTTATAAAAATAAAAATATAGAGGGAAATAGCAAAACTATGTTTCCGCCCGGGATCGAACCGGGGACCTTCTG
The DNA here is from genome assembly GCA_013421005.1 of Heliconius erato x Heliconius himera. Taxonomy (NCBI): domain Eukaryota; kingdom Metazoa; phylum Arthropoda; class Insecta; order Lepidoptera; family Nymphalidae; genus Heliconius; species Heliconius erato x Heliconius himera. The sequence continues at coordinate 36,953 of JAATLQ010037800.1, read as the reverse complement.
CGTGTTAGGCAGATGTGATAACCGCTACACCACGGAAACTATAGCTAGAGTTGCATATTTTTAAATCAGTAGGCAATAAAATTTAAGAAAATAAAACCTAATTGTTTTTTGTTACATTAAAATATATGTATATTTATAGACATATTCAATAGTAGTATTTTTTTTTAATTTATTATACTTTTTATTAACTTATCCCCTTATTAATTAACTGTTCTTAAGGATTTCTTTAGTCTAATAAGTTTTATATTTATTTAAAAAATCTTAGATAGACTCAGACTGATATTTTTTATTTTAAAGAGAAGCATAGAAAGATGCAAGAAGCATAGAAAGATGAATTCTTTATTTTTATATTTATCTATATTTGTATAAATTAACAATCACAGATAGTATATTTATATTACATTGTATTTATATATCTATGTATATAATAGAATTATCAATATAGATATAAATATTTTAAAATCATTTATTCATCAATCAGCCATTGCATATAAAAAATAATAATTAATGACATAGTTTACTTATCGAAAACCAGACGTACGAGTTACGATCACCAGTCTTGCTTTCTCCGATTTGCAAGGACAAATAGCAGCATAATAAATATTTTGCTCTTATTTTAGTTAAAATTTAGAGATCAAGTATCAAAAGTGAAAATGCAAGTAATAAAAAAGTGAATTTAACTATATGTCAATTAATATATTTTATTACTACATCCAGAGTCGAACCTTTTCGACTTCGACTCGTCGACTTTTATCACATTTCTTTGGAATATTTTTATACTGTAGCTGTAAAAGTAAAAATTTTAATTAATTATTTTAAATTAAATAATAGAATTTAAAATAAATATTTCACACAGAAATCCATAATTACACAAGAATAGAAAAATACTGAAAAATTACAAAACAGTATAAAACAAGTTATTAGTAAATACAAAATGAGCAGCATTCGAAGTCATTCTCAAAACGTAAAAACAATGGTTCAGATTTCAAACAATCACAACACACACAGTGAATGATAAAAAATCAAAAACCAGTTCTACTCTGTCACCTCCAATCCACTTTCAATTAACGTGTCCAGAGGAGCGTTAACACACGCGCTGTGCAGCGCTGGGGTCACAGTGGAGCTTCAAATTTCACTTTTTGCATAAGATATATTTTTTAAAATTATTTTTATGATTATTTACCAACTTGTGAAATCTAAATCTGAATTTATCGTATTCTTAAATCTTTCTCGGATATATTAAATACACGACCAGAGAGCTTTTACTGTCTAGAAACCATGCAAGAACCTCAGTATCTGATCTAATTTCACATCGATATATTCACGCGATCTTAAGATAAATTCTCTTGACAGACGAACAGATGGACAATAAAGTGATTATATAAAGGTTCCGTTTTTACCTTTTGAGGTACGGAACCCTTACAATAACTATTTAAATCTGCAAAATATTGTCTATAAATTAGAATTAAAAAAAACTACACTTTAGGCAATTAGCTTTTCATATCCGATCAGTGGACAGGATCCCCATCAGGAGAACCAACTATCTAGATTGGACAGATATATGAAACAATCTAAGATTGACGTTGGAGATAGGTTATTAATATTGGGCGTATATATATACTAGATAGGTGGCGGGACGTTCAACAGTGGGCGTTGAAAGGCCTGACGTGACGATAATGATGATATTCATCTCGTATGGCTTCGTATTGTAATAGTTACAGACAAAGATTTACACGATTTCAATATAATAAGTATAAATAATTACAATATAAGAAAAACAAAACTAAAAAAAAAATACAATAAAATTTATATTTACCATATAGATAAAATAAATGTGCACATGCCTTTACATCTCCCCTGCGCGTTATTCAAATATCTCTCAGACGGGCAGGTTGCTAATTACAGCCTAGGGTGGTCTACCTCATATAGAGCCTACTTCGTGTTGTAATGGAGATGTGACAAATACATTACACACATGTAAGTTCATGGTAATCTTTTATAATTCATTTAATAATAACCAGCGTCACGCTATATCTCGCCCATAGCAGGGTAGGCAGAGAGAACCTAGTATTAAGTCACTCCGTTCCATACTTTCCACCGAATTTTGGAAGTATTGCGTGTTAAGTGGCGCAATCAATGCCGCTCTTTGCCTCTACACCAAAGCGAAAGACAAAACATGGATATATAAATTTAAATAAATATTTAATTTCCTCGAGTGAGAATCGAACCCACAACCGTCACGCTACAATCACACCTGCCTCGGTGCCCACCACGACGGCCTCAACTAATTTAATATTTAGCCAATTTTAAAATTATTGTATTCTATGGGAATTCATAATATTTATAATTTTATTTAGGGAGATAAATAACGTTTCTGATAGTTTTCATATATTTCAAGATGTTGATTACTTATAACAAAACTCATTAATAGAATTCGTTAGTAGGTACATCAAAACGCCAAAATATAAATATTGGCCCTTATGAGGCACACATGAGGACACGTCTGACGTGAACGTTGTGGGTCCCACTCAGGGAATGAATTACTTTTATTGGACGCTTTGGTAAAAAGACAAAATCCGCTGTTGAATTCTGTCGCTCAAAATGGAATGCTTCGAAATTTAGGCGGTACATGGAAACCGAAATGTCGTTAATACTGGGCTACCTCTGCGGATTTCTCTATATTCGGGTTACATTGAAATTGGTTACATTGGGTTGTAAATGAGCAAAGCGAAACTAACAATATAACAGCAATTAATATGATATTATTCCTACAATATAATGCATTTCAAAATGTCGCACACAGCACGATAGACAGAGGGAACCTAGTATTAAGACACTCCGTTTCCCACTTTCCGCCAAGTTCTGGAAGCATTGCGTGTTGAGTGGCGAAACTCCACGCCGCGGTTTGCCTCGACCCCAGAGCGAAGAAATGAAAATATACATGTTAATAAATATTTCACTTCCTCGAGTGGGGATCAAACAAACAACCACTCTATTTTACAATCACACTTTCTGTCACTGCGCCACAACTGGCCACAATAATAAATTGAAATTCTATTAAATACAACTACTGCATAAGATGAAACAGTCCACACTCCAAATGTTTCAAAAGCAAGTGAACTAGCGACAAAGCTCACATCGCAGCTTGTCATTTGATAATAATTAATGTTGACTTCGTATTTAATTAAGTCGGACACTCGAGCGTTATCGGGAGCACGTGCGAAATTGCATAAATTTAGGACATTCATTTTGACAATCCGCTTATATGGAATGCAGTTAAACAAATTTTAATCAAGAAAAACCTTTTTAAAAGCGTTATATATTGTTTTTTTGTATGGTGTTTTGTATTTTACAAATAAATCAAAATTTCTAATGCGCCATTTTGTTGCGGCCGCCATTTTGGATTAACAACAATATTGTGATTGATATGTAATTTTATTTTTTGATTTATTTTCTTTATTTGATTGTATTGTAATGAAAACTGAAGTCATAATCTATATTTGCATTTCTCAAATATGCATTTTAACAAATCAGTACTACAAGTATATAATATTTAATATTTAAAAAAAAATACTATAATACATGTCGGTACTATTGTCGTTTCATTGTTTTATATTCAGACATATATAAAAGTGCAAAAGAGCAATAAAAATATTTGCTATTTTCACTTTCGATACTTTAACCTAGGCTATCGAAATGTTCCTTTCGTATATAACCATCCACACACAACCAAAGGTATTTTTTATTTAAACAACATCGTGTCACCAAGGCTACGTAACGCAATACCTACCCGTAAAATACGAACATTAAGGCATCCTTAATTCAATTCCAACTTGCTTTCAACAATATCACTGGCAAATATTGTTTAAAAGTATTCAAAGCGGATGGTAATCTCCTCTTTCCCATATAACACAATTAGACGGGGTCTCGTAGCTAAAAGCTCGTGTATAATAACATTACTTTCGTTTAGATTCGGGCGCGGCTAAATCAATTATACATTTTCATTTACCGACTACGCAGCCTATCGGGTTTCAAAGGGCTTGTTTGGTTTTCGTTTCATATTGCAGCTACGTTATGCCATATAGTGTACATAGTAATAGGTAGGTTCTATGGAAACATTTTCCTTTGGACTTTATACTATTCAGTTTTAAGAGATTTTTTCAAAATAAAAAAAAATGTTGTTAATGCGTTTTTTTAACGTGTATGTGTTCGAAAATTATTCATATGAATAGTTCAAAACAGTAATAATAGAAGCAATTTTCCACTTCCGATACTTTACCTACAAGGGTCCGTCGATTTATTTTCATTAATTTCATGAAACCGCGGTTTTTGAGTTCCTCCAATCGAGACGCAATTTTTTGAAAGTTGAGCTGAAAATGGTGAAAGAGGAAGAGAGTCTTGCACTAGGTTCCCTCTGTCTATCCTGCTTTGTACAGGATCTTCGAGGTATATATCTTTGGTTTGTCTAATTTACACTTATTTACCTTATACTTCTCACTTGTCGCAAAGAAATACTTGCTATTTCAATGATGTTGATAAGAAATCTAATTATTATGAAATACCCAATGATACAGTAATGAGTTAACGCATTCCTCTGTATCTATAGTAGATACTGATCGCAAAGTAATAAATACATACGCTGTAACTTACACACATCAGGGTAGGCAAAGAGAGCCTAGTGTTACAACACTCCGTTCCCAAATTTCCGTCGAATTCTGGAGGCATGGCTTGTTCAGTGTCGGAACCCAACACTGCACTTTGCCCCGGCACGAGAGCTAAGAAATAAAATTTAAATTTAAATAAATATTTAATTATTAGTATGTATTTAATATAAAAAATCTAAAATGGTTTTTTACATCCAAAATTACAACCGTCTTTAATGTTTGTATTAAGTTACTATTTTAGTTATAAATATGTTATCTTATAGGTCATCGTTGTTTATAATATATTAAGATTGAGCATGCTCTTATTTTCAAGTGCGTTTTATATGAACTTGTTGCTTTTTTTTTCACATAAGACGATATACGAGATGACCCCGTAAAAACTTTTTTCCTGTTTCGTCCATTAACTTTACGGCTTACAATAAATCCCGCTGACTTTTGTTCTTAGTCTTAAATCGCTATTATTTAGAAAGTAACGAACTACGTGAAGAGTTTGGGCTATATGTTAACCGCTATCTTCGGCTTGGTGTGAGTGATATCAATTTAGATAAAGCAATTACTATTTATATAATAAATTGTGGAATTAATTCGATTATTGAGACCGATTTAGTTTCATGCTATATTCTGCTCATACACGGGAGTCAGAGGGAACCTGCGAACCTAGCACGTCCAACTGAGACGTCTGACTGTAAGTTAAATGCTTGTGGGTTCGATCTCCACTCGGGAATATGAAATATTTTAATGTTCTCCATCTGGCAACATAGAGCGCGGCGATCAGCTCCGCAAAATCTACATATAATATCCAAGTTTCACCATGGTACAGCAATGAATTCAAATACATATAAATCATATTCTCAGATTATATTACATAGTTGCTATATTACCTAAAATAATGAAAACAAACGAACATTGTATACACAAGTGGATATAATTAAAACTATTCATTTGACAGACAAGGAAATTGATTTGGAGGAACGTCATATGCCGTCTCTATAACTTTGAGAAATAAACATAATGAAGTGAATCTATTCCATAATAATATATTTAAAAATTTGTGTATAAATTTATTTATTAATACATTTTTAAAGTTTTATACATCTAATGATCGATCGTTGAGGCCAGTCGTGGCGCAGGGGCACAAAGTGTGACTTTAAAACCGACTGGTACTGGGTTCGACCCCCACTCGGGGCGATGAAATTTTTACTTAAATTTAAATTTCCATTTCTTCGCTCTGGTGTCGAGGCAAAGCGCGGTATTGAGTTCTGCCACTCAACACGCAATGCTTCCAGAATCCGGCAGCCGGCCGTACACATTGCAGTGTTGATACCGACGCTGTTATACGGCAGCGAAATGTGGGTATTACAGAAGAAGAATGAAAGAAATTAATCTTTCTTTCCGTGCCGTGGAGATGCGATCTCTTCGTGGGATATGCGAAGTGAGTTTAGCTGATTAAATCCGCAATGAAGAGATACACAGAATGGCAGATACTAGCCAGGATGTCACGATGAGAATAAAGAAGAATATGCTCAGCTGGTTTGTGCACGTCGAACGAATGAGTGATAAAAGAATGCATAAAAGATTTATGATGGAAAAGTGAGTGGTAAGACAGGTATAAAAAATACTGGAGGGAGGCCACGTAAAAAGCATGAGGACCATCGGAGGGCATGTACGAAAAGGTTGATGATAGTGGACGAGTCAAAAGAGGTATGTAGAGACCGCAACGTTGCGTTGGGCGCTCCGTTGTCCCTGACTACCCCGCTTGGGATAAAGCGTAAAATTAAGTTACGTTAAGAAAATAACAACTTAATATTTTTCCTGTATTCTATTACAGGCTAAGTGAACCTAATAATAAGATACTCCGTTCGTTCTCAACTTTTTACCCATCTTTTTAACATTGTGTGCATTTTTTAATATTGTGTGTTGAGTGGTGAACTCAGCTAAGTTTAGTAACTGTCATTCGGTTTATCAGAGTAAGAAATAAAAATATCTTAAATACAAACATTTTTTCATGAGAGATCACAAACGTGCAAGATTTTATCATGTATACATTCAGACTGTACCTCACACTAAAAAAAATCAAAACAAATCAACTTCACGTTGTAGCCCACTGTAGGAATTTAGTGTTAAGACGCTCCGTTTCCCACTATCCGCTGAATTCTGAAAGAATTGCGTGTGAAGTGACGAAATTTAATGCTGCGCTATGCCTCGAGTCTCGACACCAGAGTGAAGAAATGGAAATATAAATTTAAGTAAATATTTCGTTTCCTAGAGTGGGGACCAGTCGCATTTACAGTCACACTTTATGCCCCTATGCAATGACTGGCCTCAATATATATATCACAAGATATAAATAAAAATATAAGAGCATGCAATAAAACAAGTTATAACGATACTTGATAAGCTGCTTTAGATTATACTTTTATAACTGTTGTCAATTAGTTTCCGTGGTGTAGCGGTTATCACATCTGCCTAACACGCAGAAGGTCCCCGGTTCGATCCCGGGCGGAAACATATTTTTGTTGTTACCATTAAATATTGGAAATTTAATAGTAACTATAGTAAAAGGCGAAAGATTTATGCGTTTTGAAGGAAAACTATGAACATTGACATAACGTTTCTGTTGTCAATATTAATTTTCATTTTATTAACATCAAAGCTTACAGTTTAAGTAGTTTTTTTTATTTAAAAATTACTTATAGGAAATTTTAACTTAAATAAAATTAGTAAAACAATGTCTATATAAATAAACAACTTCACTCTTTTTCCCGCATAGCATGGTGTACAGATGAAACCTAGTTATAAAGCAGTCCGCCAATTTTTTGAGATAGAGTTAAGTACCGTAACTGAACGCCGTGCTTCGTCTACCAAAGCATTACCGGAAGGTGCTGAATACATGGGTACTGTAGAACTGTAAACAGATATTTAAAGATACAATAGGATATTTATAGATACACCCACCCATCTTTAAATACTCATACATTAATAGTGCCAAAAAACTACTCAAATTGTTCCTAGAGCAATCCATAAAATCTAGTCATTTCCGTCCATTTTTTTGTACAATGGTAAATTTATTATTGATTGAGTTATCTAAATAAATCACCTAAATAGTTGCCGAAAATTATATACAAAATATAAAAAGATGAAATTTGTCAGTTGATATAAAGAAATAATATCCACTTTCATATAGTTTCCGTGGTGTAGCGGTTATCACATCTGCCTAACACGCAGAAGGTCCCCGGTTCGATCCCGGGCGGAAACATATTTTTGCACACTGTAATTTATTTTATAGATTTTTTTTAATATGTTCAAACAATTTTTACAATTATATTGTTTTTTATATTAGTACCTGACCAGACCTGGCCTGAGAGAGACACAAAGTGTGACTGTAAAACCGACTGGTTGCGGGTTCGATCCCCACTCGAGGAGATAAAATATTTACTTAAATGAATATTTCCATTTCTTCGCTCTGGTGTCGAGGTTAAGCGCGGCGTTGAGTTCTGCCACTCAACACGCAATGCCTCCAGAATTCGGCAGAAAGTGGGGAACGGGGTGTCTTATGACACTAGGTTCCCTCTGCCTACCCTGCTGTGTGCGGGATACAGCGTGAAGCTGATTTATTTATTTATATTAGTACCTGATGCTGAATATTATTTTACACATCATATTACTGTCGATTTAAATCTTAAATTAATATTCACATATCTATAGTTAAGTTGTACAAAATATTTATAAATTTTTTATTATTTTTTTCTTTTTTAGCGAAAAACAAATTATATTCTTTACATACAAACGAGAAAGTACAGTCAAACGTTTTATAAGCAACGGTTTACAATTTTTTTCTATATAATAATTCTAAAATGGCCAGATGAAACATAAAACGAGCGCTAATATTTATTTATTTCACCGTTCAAAAATTTTTTAAACGTTTTCTAAATAAGTATATTTATTTATGTTTATTAATAGGCAGAAATAAAAATATTGTAACACAATATTATGGGAGAACTGTTTTCATTCTGTAGTCACCGTTCGCCACACACCGCTCAATATTCGAGACATTCTGTTGATGGGCGGAGTTCAACGCCGGTCTTTGTCTTGTTACTAGAGCCAGGAAATAAAAATAGTTGAAAACCCCGATTCAGTTTTTCATAGACGGCTTCAATTAGCCGTATATTTATATTCCCCAGCACAAGTGCAACTCAAACTTAAAATAACCATTCAACCACACCATTCCAACCAATAACAACCACCAGAACACAAAAACTTGGCGAAAAGGAATATTGTCAATGTATTTAATTCGAATTACTCGCGTCTCACAGCTCACTCGAAAATCGTGAAAATTATTCGCTACAACAATTCGAGAGTCGAACCGATCCGTGACGGATATTCAAAGTTAAATGTACCGTCAGAAAATAAACAACTGGAAAAGAATTTGCTCCTTTATGCACTCACTGCTCGTGGCCCGACTCGTATGTTCATATTGGAATTTTGGAAAAATTTTAGCTTTCTTTAGGTTATTTCGTGTGGTAGATTGCAATTTTAGGTATATGGTAGGTGCTTATTTTAATTGGGTATGCCATATTTAAGGTGAAGTTAGGTTTCTGATATATAAATTATATTTTTTAAGAGTTCTGCTTTTGGTACTCTAGATTGTTATTTCTGCCACTCACCATCTCTACATGGAAGAATTAATGAAGTTTGGGATATTGTGTCATTAATTTTTATTTTTGTAAATCACTAAAGACTAAAAAGAGAAATTGCACATAATTAGTAAGTATCAAAAACTTTAAACCACTATTTTAATAAAAAACTAATATTGTACAATATAAAAAAAAAATGAGATTTTTTCCTGAGAAACTGTATATTGAAAATAATCTTTTAGTGTTTTAAGTAACTTTTTCACAAAGGACATGCTTGATATCCTAAAAATAAAGTTGCTTCGTATCATTTAAACTCATTATGTATACTTATTTTATCTGAGTTAAAGACAGATAAAATACTTCAAATTCGAGAATTCAGTTTAAATAAAATAATATATTAGTACTTAATTGTTTTTAGCTTAATATTTAAGTGGGTTTTGCAGAGAAAACTTAGTTTTAAGATTCTTATTTTTTTATTTCCCGCTCAATTTTGATTGAGTTACAGAACTCACCGCCACTACAACCGTTACATTTAGACACTGTGTAGTAGTGCTACGACTCTAGTACTAAATTCCATTTAATATTAATTTTCTTTAATACTTAAATTGAAGTAACTATTGTAATAATATTACTAGTATATAAAAGTTGATGAAATTATTATTATTTACTATAAGAAACGAAGTGGAACAACTGCGTCAAGTTACAGTCGTAGCATTTCTCAGGGCAAAGTCCCTTCCATATGACTACACAATACACATTTCATATTGCAATTTAATATTGATTTGTTTTGACTTTGATAGGTTTGGTTTGAAATATAATATATATTTTTTAACTACCCTAACTTCTTGAACACTATAAATAAAAGCTCAACGTTAAATAATATTTTCTTTTAAACTTTTCTACAAAACTATGTACACTTTCTTTAATTCAGTTCGAATTAATAGACACTGTATGTTAAATAAACATTTAATTTTAAATCATTGTGTATCTAAATTAAACAAGGAGAGTTTTTATTTATTTCACAATTAAATTAATGATAATAATATCAATTAATTAATTAATTATATTTTAGAACTTTAAAACTTTTATTGATTTCTAAGCCATATCTCTATCGTGTTCAACAGCATTTAACCTTTATCGAGTGCCTTAACTACTCTATCAATAGAGGTCCTAGTAAGTCATTTTTACGCATTCTCAAGATATAAAGTAAACATTAACTTAAACACAAAATAAACTACTTAACCCACTGACCCCCAGTTAAGCCTATGACAGATGTTTTCACGGCTGAAACTGCCGTAAAACACGCCATACATCCATAAACTGTCCCCAACGCGTTTTAAAAATCTATTCCGCCACAGAGTATAAAATGTTAACGATAGTTTTAATTAAAAAAACAGTAAAAAAGAGATGAATATTAAATTTATTTAGTCTGTGGACAAGAAATTTATCTATGAAATGACCTTGCGTGACAGCCGACATGTATGCGATAGGATATACCCATCGAATGGGGTCAAAAAGCTAAGTTTATTTTATAAAATACCTCGTTGCCTGTTGTTCAGTAACTAATTTCATCTAACACTATATATATATACGTACGTAGAGGCCAGGATAAAGTGTGACTGTAAACGCGACAAGTTGTAGGTTCAATTTCCACTTAAGGAAATTATGTTATTAATTTTAAATATAAATATTAAATTTTTCTTCTCTTCGTTCTGGTGTCGAGGCTCAACGCGGGGTTGAGTTCCGTCACTCAACACGAAATGTCTCCAGAATGCAAAGGGGGAAGAAGTATCTTAATACTAGCTTCCATCTGGCTACCATACTGTGTGTGAGATATAGCGTCAATCGAAAAAAAATAACTATATACATATAAGACTCGAACTAAAAGCACCTAATGCATTTCCCTAACAAACATTTTAAGTAAAATCACTTTGAGTCGATGAAGTAGATTGTTTTAAAGCCCGATACCAAAGTGCATTTCACTTTATGAAGCCTTGTAGAGTACATTAGAGAATCGATAGATTATAAATAACATTTGGCGTATAGTATAAAAATATTAGCTATAATATAAAGCATGGGCGGTAAGCTTAAGATGATAATTCAAATTTCTATTTAATAAAATTGAAATAAACTCTTAAAAAAATATACAAAAAATAATTAAGGCCGTCGTGTCGCAGTGCCACAAGAGTAAAACTGTAAACGTGTCAATTTTGAGTTTGGTTCCTACTCGGGGAATTAAAATATTTAATATTTTCATTTCTCTGGTAACGAGATAAAGCGCGGCGTTCAGTTCCGCCACTCAACACGCAATGCGTCTAGAATTCGGCGAACAATTTGGAACGAAAATGTCATAATCGGAACAGAGTATCTTAACATTATACACTGTTATTGGGTAGCTATGCAGGATAAAACATATTATACAAGTACATGTTGTAATTCCTCCTAATCACAAATGTCATATACTTAGACTTAATTTCTGTATATATATATATATAGTTTCTTTTTCACAAATCAACATAAAATTACAATTTAAGAAGAGAATTGGGAAAAGTACATTTTGTTTCTAAACAAAACTGTTTTCAAGAATTCTTTTTTCAAACTTAACGTCTTATCCTTTTGATCTTTATTGGTATGTAGCAATATATAAGGGGTGCAACAAATTGCAAGAAAGATATTTTTTATTGGAATTCCGTTGTCACAGTTCAATTGGTAAAGACATCCGGTACATATGCTGTAAGGGTTAGATACAGGCTGCTCTAATTGTTTTTGTGATTCTTCTAGCATAAAATAGAAGATATATGAGATATAGTTCAATGAAAAAAATAATTAACAAAGTAACAAAATCTAAGAATCTGAACTATACGCACTTCTCTCTATTTTTTTCTAATTGTTGTATCATCAAGAAACTTGGCTATTATATGATCTGCTGATGGAACTTTAAACTGCCTGCAAGTAAATATCGAGTTTGAACACTTTACATTTAGGTTACGATTTCTTCATTTTTTAAACTATTATTTATGTTCAATGAAAGAAAAATTGCATCTTTATAAATTTTTTTTGTTCTGTCTCTTTGTTTATCTGTCAAGACTTTTTCCTCAAGAAGAGCTCGCACTTGCCCATGTTTTACATTTTAAAGCCAGCAAGATTTTTTATCTGAAAATAAAAAAAAGAAATCGAAACGTTTGTCTATGAAACAAATTAAAAATAATATTTACAATATTTCGATATACTTTATTTGCACAAACATTAAGTTATAGTAATATAAATTATGATCTTGAAACCAACATTTAAGAAATTTATTCTGTCACGCATAAAATTAATTTAAATATTTTATTAGGAAATTACGAAGATTGTTTCATATTTATTTATCTTAGTAATTTTAACCTAATTAAAGAAATTTAAGCCACATTAGTAGAAGCAATTATACTTGGTAGAGTGTATAGTATAGGAGTCACCTGCAAAAATTGTTAATTTATTTTAATTTTCTATATAAAGACGTATCCAGTTTTTTTGTTCTATTTTAGTAATATGTTATCGAAGATGTCTAAAATTAAATACATCAAAACATAAAAAGACTATTATATAGTTATACTTATATATGATTTAGATACATCAAGGGATTATATATGATTTAAAGAACATTAAGCTATCATTCATTCATTTATACTATGATCCATTTAATAAAATATTTTTTAATCAAATTATAGTAACTATTCTCTGTCCAATACGAAATTTGTTCTCAAATAAAGATTTGTATACAAGACGTTCGTTTTAGTCATTATAAACAAAAAAATACTATACAAAAATATTAAATACATAAATTACTATTAAAAAATGGCCATGACCAGAGGCCAGTCGTGGCGCAGTGGCACTAAGTGTGACTGTAAAACCGACTGGTTGTGGGTTCGATCCCCACTCGAGGAGATGAAATATTTACTTAAATTTATATTTCCATTTCTTCGTTCTGGTGTCGAGGCAAAGCGCGGCGTTGAATTCTGCCACTCAACACGCAATGCCTCTAGAATCCGGCAGAAAGTGGGGAACAAAGTGTCTTAACACAAGATTTCCTCTGAATACCCTGCTGCGTGCTGGATACAGCGTGAAGCTGATAAAAAAACTATTAAGAAAATATTAACTGTAACAGTTAAAAACACGGTCACATCTCAGCCTATAATGTTGGGTAAACGTCAAAATTATTATGTAAACGCGTTACCGCTGATGTATTAGGCGGGAGTACGCTTAATCTTAATTACCTTCTACCATGAACTTAGTTCAAACTGAAAATTACTGAGTACTTTGTATAACTGAGTTCTAACGCGATACAACCCAGATTCATTAAACTTTGGAACACAAAAGTTTATATAATAGTTATAAGGAGCACGTTACCTAAAATGATTTTAAAGCATTTATCATTTTGAACGTCGTCGCTTTAAGGTTCGTGTGTGATAAAATTATTATCTTAGTGTTATTCTTTAATTATTTGTTATATTTTTTGTGAATTAATTAGTTATGTTATAACTTTTAATTATGTGATAACTATTATTTCCATTCGATTTTTTGTGATTGGATAGATAATAAATAGTCGAAAAAAAAAATCGCCTAAAAGCCGGGAACGGAGTGTCTTAACACTAGGTTCCCTCTGCATACCCTGCTGTGTGCGGGATACAGCGTGAAGCTTATTTAATATAATATGTATAAAATAATGAAAAATGAAAGTAAGAAATTGTAAAATATGTCGTAAAGTAAGACATTCTGGTGGTATTGCCACAGTAAAACATTTCAATGTGGCCGGAATAAGAAAATGTGACATTTGCAAAGAGCCAGCTCGATGGCTGGAAGTCGTAAAATAGATAGCAAGGCTTTTCTATTTCATGTGTACTTACGTTTTTGAGAAGATGACACCATCGAGACGCAGCTAGGTTATGTCTAAATATAACCGCGGTAGTTGTGGGTTCGACAGCCCCTTGAGTGAATTTTTGAATCAACAATTTTTTTCATCAAGCAACGCGCAAAAGATGAGAAAGATAGTGTATTAACTAGTGTTAAGACACGAATCCAAAATGTAAAATAAACAAATTAACTTTTAATGATCAATTCTTACAACATTTCTAGCAAACCCGTACAACATACCAATATTCAATACTAAAACCATTATGAAATATAAACTAAATCTTCCAAGCAGATACTAAGCTTGGTGCGCTCCTACCCCAATAACGTGACATTAGTGCCCCATTCACCTATAACACAATAAGGTCACACGTATATCTACGTCACCGCACGTGTACCGTGAAACATTCGATACTGGGTATTACGTGGCCTGCGTACTGATGCGAGCAAAGAATATAATGTAGACTCGTCTGTTTAGAAATGGTTTATTTGTAAAAGTAAATATTATGATTTTATTTCAAGTCCACGCTGTAAAAAAAATCAGCTTCACGCTGTATCCAGCACACAGCAGGGTAGGTAGAGGGAACCTAGTGTTAAGACACTCCATTCCTCACTTTGAATCCCGCACATATAGCAGGGTAGGCAGAAGGAAACTGGAAATCTAGTGTTAAGACACTTCTTTACTATTAAGACACTTTGGTCCGAGTTCTGGAGGCATTGCGTGTTGAGTGGCGAAACTCAACGCTGCGTTTTTGCCTCGTTACCAAAGTCAGGTAATGAAAATATCAAATATTCCATTTTCTCGAGTAAGAATTGAACCCACAGCCTGTCGCGTCTACGGTCACACGCCAGTGCCCTCACGCCACGACTTACATGATGAATACGAAAATGAATGAAACAGAAAAAAAAAACAATGTTTATTCTGTGACCCACGTAAAGATAGAAAATCTTCTCTTCCAACCGAGAGACCTAAATAATTCCTATAATGTAACAATAAAATAAATCAATGTAATATCAAATTCGTAATAACCATAAATTGATATTGATAGAATCTTCCCACGGCAATTCCATGTCAGAATGTGCTATACAATTGAATAAAGCTATAAATTTCTTCACTAGGCGTTTGTTTTAGGTATTACTTGAGTAAAAATATTTTTGTTAACTGAATTATTGAAATCATCGCTATTAATTTATCTAATTTAAGTACTGCCTGTACATAAATTATATTATGCCTTGACACATAATTAAGCATATTTTAATTCTTATTTATATTATAAGCTAACAGCTTCACGCTGTATCCCGCACACTGCAGGGTAGACAGAGGGAACCTAGTGTTAAGACACTCAGTTTCCCACTTTCTGCCGAATTCTGGAGGCATTGCGTGTTGAGTGGCAGAACTCAACACCGCGATTTATTTAATTTTATAAATTAACTCTGAACAATGAAAATGCGATTTTTGATGTTTCTTTTACTTATCGGACAGTAATTAAGAGATTTTTGTGCAATTACTAATAAAAATAAGGTTTCTTTTAATTAAAATCTTCATCCTTCTATCATTTAAATAACTTTTGTGTCTGTGTTTTTAAATAGGAATTAACTTAAGAAGATGCCGTAAAGTGCGGCATTGAGTTCCGCCACTCAACGGGAAAGTGTCTTAATGGGAACGGAGTGTCCTTACACTAATTTCCCCAGGTTCCGTCTGCCTATCTCGATATGTACGGGAAACAGCGTGAAGCTTAAAAAAAATAAGAATATCGTATATGAAAAAGAACTGTCATCTGTCAAAAAAATATATATAATTGACAATCAAGATTTTTTTTAACAATTTAGATAGCGAGCAGGTATTCGCAAGCGTAGTATGTAGGGGGCGAAGCACCCCAGCTATGAATATAAATATTTCTTGGAGTGTAACTTAAAACCTGCGACCGTCGTGTTCAATCAGACATACTAAGTACTCCATGATCGCGTCACTGGCGCCGATGCAATCGATTTTTAATAGAGATGTTATTGGATGAGTAATAAAAATGGAGTAGAATAACAAACTGGATGAAATAAATAGCTTAAAACGTTTCTATATGTCAAAGGTTTCATTGCATGTGCACAGTAATATTTCTTATACTAGCTACCTGAACGCGTCATGAATTGAACCCACAACCCATGGCATTTACAGTTTATTAATTTAAGTTTAGATCTAAAAAAAAATAAAAAACTTTCTCTCAGAAAACATAGTACTGTCCTGTTTATTAAGTGATCTAATCAGCTTCACGCTGTATCCCGCACACTGCAGTTTAGGCAGAGGAAACCTAGTGTTAAGACACTCCGTTCCCCACTTTCTGCCGAATTCTGGAGGCATTGCGTGTTGAGTGGCAGAACTCATATTAAGTGATTTTACGTGAAAATCACCGTTTTACGTAGGACGCATTTAACAAGCACCATTCAACTACTGAACATCTACTAACGGATATAAATATTAAGCAATTTTCAACGATGGAACAACGGATTACTTTATTATATGCACAAAGACTTTCAATTGAGAATTTTCTGTGAAATATATTTATTTTGAACAAAATTTTTTGCGCAAAATGAAATGTTGGATTATCAAGTGTAAATCATGAAGGGCTTTCGTAAAATATCGAATTGCTTATTAAAACAATAAAATACATACAATATTTCAATTTACATTTATATTTTTAAATATGAATTGAATATATTATTTTCAATTTAATAATTGGATCAAAATGGGTTCTGGTGTCCACTTTCCCATAAGGAAAAATGGAAAGCAATATAAAAGCTTATTGGATCAAATGTGCTACGTTTGAAATAAAAACGTGCGAGCGCCACGTCCTTGGGTGATAGTGAAGAATTTGATATCATTTTGCGTAGACCCTGACCCTTCCTTGTATGATGTAACGTTGTAGGTATATTTGAACGGATTTTTGTAAAAGATGAATGTGCTAAAATCTGTGCCAATCTATTTCAGTTTTCTTTTTTTGTGTTCTTCTGAAATATTTTTTTTATGTTTTTAGCAAGTACATAATATATAAGTTAGTTATACTAAGTTACTTCCAATCATGCGATTATATTATAACAATTATATTATACTATAAATATTTATCTAGTTAGTTTGGTTATTATACCTACACAAGCACAGGTTACACAACTCGAAATACATTTAAAAAGTTGAAAGGAGAAAGGCAGTGACTTGGCACTCTGCTTGCATCAGGAGAAAAATGATGCTTAGCTTAACACATTGAATAATAAAATATCTTAATAGAAGCTCACTATTTATTCGGTAGGTGCCAACTTCAAAAAGTTACAATAAATGTTGCAAAACTAATAAAAACAACAAAGGCTATACAAATGCGCTGCGCATTTGTCTGAAAATAAACACGATGGTCGTGGGTTCAATTCTCCTCAGGGGACATGAAAATTAATGGACATTTAATTTCCGCGCATTCATAAGACAATGCAGATGCATAACATTGAAGGATGCCCTCGAAACGATGTGATCAATTCAGGTGGAAAATGGAGAACGGAATGTTTTTTTTTTGCCTACTGTGCATACCTATACAGCAGGATGACAAAAAAAGGGTTTTTTTACAGAATCAACTCAATAATTCTTTTGTAATCATCGTATAATAGTGTAATGTATGACCGTAGTTGACAGAATAGTTATTATTAATAGGTAGAGTAGGTACCGTAAATCCACAACATTTATAATATGTATGGATATAAAATTCAATTTCAAAATCCTATTGTACCCTCGCCTTGCTAACCAGCTTTTGCGAGAGCGGTCTCCAGCGTCAATTTATTTTGCTAAGCGTAATAGAATTTTTCAAAGAGGGCAACACTGTTAGTAGTTTTGAGAGTTGACAGATAACGTTATTACTACAAGATACTTCCATTACACGCCTGATATATAGTTCGGCGTTGAAATACCTAAATGTAAACAAAGCTCCTTTGTTGCCATAGTGATTTATAAACAGATAGAAATTGTAGTTTGGTTTTGTTAGCTATATGTATTTTTTGGATTTTAAAGCCTAGACATGTGTAGTTGAAAACAAGTTTATACATAACAATAAATGTATTCTTTATTTTTTATGTGGCCAGAGAGAGGTGTGACTGTAAAACCGACAGGTTGTGGGTTCGATCCCAATTCGAGGAGATGAAATATTTACTTAAATTTATATTTCCATTTCTTCGCTTTGGTGTCGAGGTTAAACGCGGCGTTGATTTCTGCCACTCAACACGCAATGCCTCCAGAATTCGGCAGAAAGTGGGGAACGGAGTGTCTTAACACTAGGTTTCCTCTGACTACCCTGCAGTGTGCTCAATACAGCGTGAAGCTAATAAAAAAAACATTGTAAAGATGTTCGAGCAATTAATTTTATATGTAATATAAAACATTTTAAAAGAAAGTAAAATGTATCACTTAAAATATAAACTCACCAACGCGACGTACAATATAGAAAAAATGATCAATATTATAGAAAATACAGAATAATATATAATATCAAGGTAGGTAGAAGGAATCTGGGATCTGGCAGTTAAGTACTTTCCGCCCAATTCCGGGTGAAATGACTGTTGAGTGACGAAACTAAGCGCCGTGCTTTGTCTCGTTACCTCGAGTAGGAATCGAACTCGCAACCTGTCACGTTTACAGTAACACACGTCCCCCATGCCACGACTGGCTTCATAATTATAAATATGTATCCAATAATTATTAAAGTACCTAGTATATATTTGTATAAAAGCCTTCAACATTAGTATTTATCTTTACGTTTACAAAATTTGTAATGCAATAAACAAAAATTGTGACAGAGACATCTAGTAATCGTTGTCTTAACCATTGCAAAATACTATACCGCACTACCAACATCTTACTAAGCTTAATATAGTATTTGGCAAATAAAAACGCCATCTTTTTTTATAAGAAAAAACTATTTACGGTATGGAATTGCCAGATAATTTAGTGGCTAAAAGTAAATGGTTAAATGTTAGGCACGGTATAATAGATAATATTTCAAAAACAAAAAAAATATTTTATTATGTTTTTTAAAATACAATATTTATTATTTTTAGTTAAGCTTAGGTAAAAATAATATACCGTAAGTCAAGTTTTATTTTTTGGAGCTGACATCCCTATTCTATGACGTTAGTAAACTGAAAAATGTTATTGATCGCGTGAATATCTCAAAAAATAAAATAAACACTTGTCGCTTCACAATCTCAGTTCGCATTTTGCTCGCAGGCGTACTTCTATACTTTATTTAAGTTATGGTTAACTCATTATTTTAAAATTAGCGTGCTAATGCTAACTTGTAATATCTTAACCGAACGGGAAATACCGCGAAGTCGACGTATTAAATATATTGCTTTACGTATTACTATTTAATAAATAAGCAAAATGAAGTGTTATAATTCATTATTTTATATATATTTTGCGCTTGCGATTATCGGAAAAAGTGTTTTCACCTATGAAATTGATACATACGAGTTTCTTATGCCCAACGTTTGGCCTAATAAGGTAAAATTTTATTTCACACTTAAATGTATTCAATAATTTCATGGATAAACATATTTGATTCACATAAAGTGTGAATTATATACGTTTTTATTTACTATACACCTAAACAGTTACTTTTACTTGGATGTGAAATATAAATATTTTATATATTTTTTATACAATATGTAATATAATTTTATTTTATAAAATAAACATATTTTTTTATTCATAGTCTCATATTTATAATTACCGTAGCAAATAATTTATGACATTAATTATGTATAAAAAAATATCTATTAGCTGCAAAAATTCCTTCCAATGATTCATTAACAAATTTCATATGTTGTGATCTTTGCTCTGGTATTGAGGCAAAGCTGTGTTGAGTGCCTCCACTCCACACCCAATACTTCCAGAATTCTGCAGAAAGTGGGAAAGTAATTAAATGGAACAGCGTCTGCCAGGATGATGGTTGTGAGTTTGATACATACTAAAGGGGACTAAATTATTTTTTCATTAAGTATTAAGTTGCTGACACTTAACATCACTGTTTCGAAATCTGGTGGAAAACAAAAATGTCCCAATGCTAGGTTGATTTTGCCCATCCTGCTATAAGCATGAAACTTAAATATTTATTTTCATATATTTTATAAATTATAATATACTTATAAGTACTGTGCATATATTTGTTTCACAATTAAGCACTTGAGCTTTATCAGGTTTTATAGAACAGATATAATAAAAAATCTTTTTAGTATCTATACTAAACTAGCTATATTGTACTTTAATACAAAGCATGTATGACATTTTACATATTATATAGAAAGAATACTTGTTAACACCAAAACAATTCTAAATTACCTGTTTTAAAGACCACCAGTAGATATGTAGTAGGACAGTGTCTGACTAAATACAGTTGTGTGTTTGATCCCTACTCGCGTAAATACTTTCATTATATTAAAATTTTTATTACTAAAACTAAACTTATTTCTATTTCTTTGCTCTGGCAGATTAAACATAGCATTGATTTCCACCACTTAATACACAATAACTCAAAAATTGGGCAGAATGTGGGTAACAAGTGTCTTAAGACTATATTCCTGCTGCCTATCATGCTATGTGGGAAAAACCGCTATTATACTGCTATATCATAAATAATACTGGTTTTCACATTATTATGTAATTTGTAATGACAAAAAATGTGTTCTATTTATAGTCACTTTGGTGACAATTTACTTACCGTAATTAAGCTATGATGATTTTTACTGCCAAAGTCATGATACATGATCTTGTCTTGCAGTAAGGCTTTAAACATGATAAACTAGTTTTAACAAGCGACAAAACTACATCAAATTTGAATTACTCTGATTTAGGCTACTACATATTTGTAAGTTAGACCTATGACTGAAGAAACCCAAGCATTTGACAATTTAAGCAAAATTAATAAATAGGTGTTAAAAAATATTGAAAAGAATAGACGTGACTGAGTATGACATTGATTCAAAATGTTATACATTCATACAATAAGCAAGCCAACTGTTGCAGGAATACTATTGTTCTTGTATAGAATAGTTTTATGTTCTGTCATATATTTTGTTTTTGTTATCCATTATTATAATGTTAACTCAATACTACATACCTTTGTAAATGATAGCTATACATTATTAGTATGCCTGTGACTTTTTCTGAATAGAAAAGTAAATTAATATAACTTTTTTATTTATTGTATATAAACATAAACTTTTATTTATCAGTTGGTTCATCAATTGAAATAAAACATAAGAAAAGGGAAGAAGTAAAGAAAGTTTAACAAAATACAATAGAAAAAAAACTGTTTTTGAATTGCTTAACAGGCCCTGACTATTACAAGCACTGGAATTGTCAAGTTACAAAGAAATTTAAGTAATGTTAAAATCACACATGTTATAGCATTTTTTTAAATATTTAAAAAATATATTTAATATTTTTTTTATGCTAACAGTAAATTTATGAACTGTTTTAAGATTATAATACAGTGAAAGATTGATTGGTTACAATTATAGAAACAATTAAAATTGGCAAAACTCTTATCAACTTAAAGTTGTAAGATTTATTATGTATAAACATATAATGTTTATGCTTATGTATGCTTTACCCAATCGTTTGAATAAATAAGGAATTAGTTTTTTTTAGCTTCACGTTGATTCCACACTTAGCAGGGTAGGCAGTGGGAACCTGGGTAGGAAGTATTAAAATTTCCGCTCTCCACTTTCCACCGAATTATGAGGCATTGCGGGTTTGTATGAAGCATTCGCTACCAGAACGAGAAAATGAAATATTAAATATTTCATTCCCCAGAGTGGAAATCGAACTCACAACCGCCGCGCACACAGGCGCTCGCTTGTTCCCCTTGTGGCACCATGACCACTACGAGACTGGAATTAGAATGCCAAATAATATTAAAATATTATAAGGTAAACCTTATGTTTATTAGAAAATTTTATGATAAAATACAATCTATGAATATTTAGCATTTATAGTGTGGAGCAAAATATCAGGTTTTATACTATAAATAAAGTAACATTATAAATAACAAATATATGACTACGGAATATTACTCTGAAATTATTTTCTAGTATATTTATATAAAATATTTATATTATTTGTTATTTTTCTATAATACAAGTATTTATTAATCATAATGAGGCCAGTCGTAGCGCAGCGGCACAAAGTGTGACTTTAAAACCGACTGGTTGTGGGTTCGATCCCCACTCGAGGAGATGAAATATTTACTTAAATTTATATTTCCATTTCTTCGCTCTGGTGTCGAGGCAAACTGCCACTTAACACGCAATGCCTCCAGAATTCTGCAGAAACTGGGGAACGGAGTGTCTTACACTAGGTTCCCTCTGCCTACCCGGCTGTGTGCGGGATACTGCGTGAAGCTGATTTATTTTATTTTTATTAATCATATGTTTTTTTTCAGGATGAACTGTACCTTTGTACGCCAATACGTATCTCACCGCAGAAAAACTTCTATGTGGGTACGTATAATGCTCGAACTTGGCTTTTAAGCTGCCTCATTCATCTTCAAATAATTATGTCAATTTTTCGGAGCGAATTGCAATTCATTTATTAAACACTAGCGTGCGACTGTATACGCGTCAGATTATAGGTTCGATTCCCACTCAAAATGGGAAAATGGGAAAAGACGTTTTTTATTGAAAAAGTAATTATATTAGTACTTTTATGATAATTAATAAAAGTTTTTTTTGGTGATATATCTATATATTACTTTGTATTAAAAGTTCTAATACTAAGTAAGAAATATTAGAATGTATTAGATCTACTGGTCCGAGTGCATTTATCAAGGACTAATGCCTGCCACAGACGTAACGATGTATCTTAACGATAAATCTATGAAAACCAGATTTATCGATTTATCGTTCGTGTGCATGACAAATGATTGCAATTTATTCATCCTCTCCTCTCGCCCCTCATTCATCCTCAAATAATTATGCTAATTTATCAGAGCAAATTTCAACTTATTTAATAAGGCCAGTTGTGGCGCAGCTGTACGAAGTGTGACTGTAAAACTGACTTGTTGTGAGTTCGACCCCGACTCGAGGAGATGAAATATTTATTTAAATTTATATTTCATTGCTCTGGTGTCGACGCAAAAGCGCGGCGTTGAGTTCTGCCATTCAACACGCAATGCCTCCAGAATTCGGCGGAAAGTGGGGAACGGTGTGTCTTAACACTAGGTTCCCTCTGCCTACCCTGCTATGTGCGGGATACAGCGTGAAGCTGATAATAAAACCAGACTAGTTGTGGCGCTGGACCACAAGCGTGCGGCTGTATACACGTCAGATTGTAGGTTCGATTCCTAGTCGAAGTAAGGGGAAAATAACTAAACCAGGCCTAGTATCGCAAATGCGTCATCATTTTCCATTGTGGACCAGGTATTTTCTGCGTTCTGTGGGGGACTGACATTTGAAGTCGATATCGGAGTCGTGTGGAGGCACTATGAACGTTCGATTTGTCTGCATAGGTTGAAATCGTTATTATATTATCGGATATATCGTTACGTGTGTAGCAGGCATAAGTTGTATTACGTCACGGCAGACTTAGACAAAATATAACTACAATTAATAAACAATTTATTAATATTAATTGATCATATAACAATTGATTAGTTGTTATATATTTTCATTTCCTTGCTATAAATAATTTTTTATTCATTTTCATGTCTCAGCAGTAGGTCAACCTAGTTATATGCGGTTATATATAGTTATAAAGCGTGCAGCTAAAAACCGAGTACCTGCTTGTAGTTAATGGAAACTGGAGTACTTTGAATATGTTTTTGTAACTAACAGTTACATATGACACATTCAAAGTACATTCAAAATACTCTCGGGCCATTTGACCACGTGAACTAAGCGACAGGTAGAAGTCAGGGATGGGCAAAAGACTAGACTAGATTTAAGAAGATATTTTTGTTTTTAGTGGGCTTCAAACCTAACGCTACGATGCAAACGGCCCATCACATGCTTCTCTACGGTTGTTCAGAACCCGGATCCAATGACTCAGTATGGTAAGTTAATTTATTAATTTATTCAATTACAATAAGTAATAATTTTGTTGCTTTTAAAGTTAGTATTTGGTTAAGCAAAGATTATTCCATTCTTTGCTTAACTTCCAAATATCGGTTAAGTATCGGGACATGACAACGTAAATGCCAGACCAGTTAACGTGATTGAGTGACCGCGATATTTTAAGTAATTTTCATTTTGCGGCGTTGAGAACACCTCAACTCACTCAACATGTCTCAACAGCGTTATATCTTGAGTTTAAACGGAAAGTAGACTATTTTAACATTAGGTTCAAATTTACTATGCAGGAAAAACCGTGAAGCTGAAGGTTCAGTTCGATTATCTGGTTATGATGTTTCGGGTATGCCCAGGCATATTACAATCGTGCCATATACATTTTATTTATTGTATTTATTATTTCATGCAACAATAATAATACTCGGAATGTGTCATGTTGTCACACAACTGTCAATTAATTTCATTTGACCGCGGGGGTGAAACCGCGGGTGAGCTCGTCAGCTTAAAGCAAATTTTCCGAACGTGGGGCCCATGCCCCACAGTTGCCCCCTGTTTATAAATGACTCGACGCAACTTTCACCCTTTCGCTCTTGGCCATTTAAATGCAATGCTAGATATCGGTGCCAAATTAAAAAAGAACTAATTCTTAAATAATTACTGCAGTTAATTATTAGGTATAATTTCGTTTGATAGTGAGACCAAAAAAACAACGAGTCATGGGTGATTGGAATCTTCAAATAAACATCATCGTCTTAAAAGTTTTTAAATCACTTGCAACTTCTGGAGTATTTCTGTAGTATTTGAAAAACAACCTGTGGAAAATCTGAAAACAAGAAAACTCTCAGAGCAAATATATGAATCAACTTTGAGAAACAGTGAGACAGTATTGATAACTTAATGGCAGATCTCCAAAACGCTTAAATTTTAATTTTCTTGTGCTTACTCATTAATCGTAAATTATTTTGAGAAGATGAATATCATATTAAATACTTAACTAAATAATAAACAAGTCGTCTAGACAAGTTTAATGATTTAGTGTATACAAAAATATATTTTAAGAAAAAACCTTCAAAAAATTTAATATTTTACGTGGAGATTTGGTGTATTCTTAGGTAATTTCTTTTCAAAAATATTCGTAATTAAACTATATATTTTTTTTTTGCTATTTTTAATGAAATAAGTACATACTTAAAGTTTTTAATAATAAAACGTGCTTATAATTTAGGTGTAGCTACACAAAAATCGATCGCAAAAAAAGTTTATAAAAATAGGGTCATAGATCGAGCGAGTTTTTGTTTTTATTATTGCCACGTAAATATGTTATCTAACGTACTGTTTATTTTGGGTTATAATAATGTTAGCATGCAGAGCTTTAATTTCCGACGGTGCAACTGCCGCCACGGGTGCTTTAACAATTATTTAAATAAGTCTTAAACTGGATTCTCCTAATTTTAGCACATGAATCGTCATTGATATCTTTATTTACTACTTATAGATTAAAAATGTTTCGGCAATCCAAGAACCTATCATTTATGTTTCTTAAGTGAAAAAATCTAAGAGGGCATAAAAATTTTAGGAAAAAAAAAAGGTTAGGAAACACTGGCTTAGAGTGTAAAGCTGCTAACAGCCTTAAGTTAGTTATCAAAAGAGACAAAAACTATGAGTATGTAATATAAAGGATTTCAATTTTCGAAAAGTTGTTTTGTATATGCGGCGTTAAGTTCTGCCACTCAACACGCAATGCCTCCAGAATTCGGCTGAAAGTGGGGAACGGAGTGTCTTAACACTGGGTTCCCTCTGCCTACCCTGCTGTGTGCGGGATACAGCGTGAAGCTGATTTATTTTTTGGATTTTTTTGTTTTATATTCTTTATGAGTTATAACTTATAAGAAATAAAATAAACATATATTTTGTATTTCCATTTAATTAAACTTTCGTATAGTGTTATAAAAATGTAAGTACATAACGAAAATACAAAAAAAAAATTAGCAGGTTTACACCCTAAGCCGACGATATGTATAACTTAATAAATAATTTATTTCTATAATATTACAAAGTAATTTATAACTCCTGTAAGTTTTCTTTAGGCCAGTCGTGGCGCAGCGGCACGACGTGTGACTGTAAACCGACTGGTCGTGGGTTCGATCTCCACTCGAGGAGATGAACTATTTACTTAAATTTATATTTCCATTTCTTCGCTCTGGTGTCGAGGTTAAGCGCGGCGCTGAGTTCTGCCACTCAACACGCAATGCCTCCAGAATTCGGCAGAAAGTGGGGAACGGAGTGTCTTAACACTAAGTTCCCTCTGCCTACCCTGCAGTATGCGGGATAAAGCGTGAAGCTGATTTATTTTTATTTTATTTATTTTTAAGTTTTCTTTAATTTCGTTAGAATTCTTCATTTTGACGTAACAAGATAAAAGCTTAATAAGTTGCTGCTCGCCGCTCCGGGCGTAATTAAATTTAGTAACTTACGTTTTCATGGCTTCAATTGATTGGTAAATTTCGTTTGACGTTAAAATTAAATTAAATCAGCTTCACGTTGTATCTCGCACACAGTAGGGTTGGGTAGGAAGAAGGAACCTAGTGTTAAGTAGTGCCTAGTTCCCCACTTTCCGCCGAATTCCGGAGGCATTGCATGCTGAGTGGCGCAACTCAACGCCGCGCTTTACCTCGACTCCAGAGCGAAGAAGTGGAAATATAAATTTAAATAAACATTTCATTAAACTACGTTTGACGTTCGTTTATTTTTTTACGTGCTATTTTAAAACATTTACACTATTTATCTATACTTATAATAAAATTAAAACTGATTGCTGTCTGTACATTGAATTGGTGATATATAAGAAAATGTACCCTAATAATGGGGTATTTATCTATTAATGTAATGAAACAAAAAACGATTTTTGTTTATTTTTGTCTGTTTTCTCACACTAAAGGCACACGTTTGTGCTTTCTAATAACAGAAACGACCGATATATATTCTGTTTTTATTATTGCCTTTCGCCAAACTTCTCTTAACATTTTTAAAATAACTGTTTAATAAATTGGCTGAAGCATTTTACTGTTTATTGTATAGATATTGTCTTAAAAATATTTTTATTAATTTATAGGTATTATTGCATCGCATAACTAATAAACGCACCATGAAAAAATTTAGGATATGTAACTTTCCTTAACTAACGCCAAAAATGCACACGATTTATTAGTTACTAAATAGGTGTAAACTAAGTTTTGAATTTAACAACTGTTCCAAAAATAGGAGTATAGATAGATTGGAAATTGAAAGAAAACATGAAGTAAAACGAAATTATCGATGAATTCTAAAATTACTATTGCTTTGTTTCACGTAACCAATATCGATAATGTCATAAAACAATTTTCTGGCTAAATGCGTCGCAATATGATTAATAATTCTCACCTATGATGATGACATATTATGATGTAACTGCTTTGATAACATTTTTTTTACTCTTAAAATATTTATAGACCACTGGGACACAGCGTGATTGTGCTTGAATACGAATGTAATAGTCATGGGTTTGATTCTTGCTCGGGGGCGTTATTATATTAAATTTATTTTAATTTTAGGGGCACTAGGTAAAGCAAACAACAAAGTAAGGTAAAGCAAAACTAGGCGTTCTGCCTAAAGTTGAACATGGGATTGTCTATTAGATATGTAAATTAATTATTAACTCTATTTTCCCTATCTATGTGTATTCTGTGCACGAAAAAAAAATTAAGTATAGATTATATAGGAGAGTAAGATAAAGCCCTCATCAGATATACTCACCTACAGTTACATAGAAAATCGATTTTCACGCTGTTGCCTTGCGGGTTGATAGTAATCGATTTAGCAGTATCCGTTTTGCCTGTTTACTAATTCTGTTATCTACCTTAAATATCAAATTATGGTAAAATAGCGCAGTTGGTACTTATTTGTAAATGGCGGACTGTGGTTGTGTTTTCTAATCTATCTATATATATAAAAGGACTTGTGCTGACTGACTGAGGTAAGACGCACGCAGAGCCGTAACCGCTGATGGTAGAAACGTGAAATTTGGGCAGATGTTTATTTTCATATTCTGGACATCCACTAAGAAGGGATTTTGAAAAATTTTAACCCTAAAGGGTTGAAATAGGGGTTGAAAGTTTGTATGGAAAAAAAAAATTATCTGCACCGATTTTTATAAAATTTGAAATTCAGACACCTAAAAATATTTCATTGAACACGTGTTTCATGGTTTTCAAGAATTCACCCCCTAAGGCTTCAAATAAGAGGTTGAAAATTTTTATGGAAAAATCTTTAAATTGCCACCGATTTTTATAAAAAATTAAATTCAGACTGTTAAAAATATTTTATTGAATATGTGATTCGTGGTTTTTTTAGAATTCACTCCTAATAAGCGGGCGAAGCCGCGCGCGCCCTCTAGTCTTATATATAAGCAATTTTTTTTATTCTTACACTACAGACTTATGGTCTGTACCTTTTGTTATCTTATACATTTCTTTTTATTTTTGAAGTGTTTGAAGTTTAAGAAAAATATAATATCAATGTTCAGAATTCAGAATAATATTTGATAATTAGTAAATAAATAGCATAATTAATTACGACTCGATTTTGAATTAGTTACTTATTTATAGCGCTATTTTTTACAGGAGCTGTGGCGAAATGCAGAGTAATGAGATAGACACGCTTTACCCCAGCGCGAGTCCTTGTCGTTCTGGATCGCAGGTTATTTATTATAATACTATTAATTTAACTTCATGCTCTATCCCGCATATGGCACGGCGCACGTTTCCCGCTTTCCACGCAAAGTTGAGTGACGCAACTCAACGCCAGAGCTTGTCACCAGAAATGATAATCATTCATTTCCCTTGTACTCCTTGCCTCCTCTGCTGTATGGTAAAAAGTTAGAACCAAAATATCCAGATAGAAAAAAAATATCCACAAGCCACAACATACATTGGCAAACTTCGATTCCACAACCAAGTTTGCTGATGGAAGGAACTCCTTGTAAAATGTGGATACGCTCTGAAGTGAAACAATCTGTGATTGTGCCGCCAATCCACGTATGACTAAGGTAGACATGAGTGGCAGACATGACACAAAAAATTAAGAAGAAAAAAATGAGATATATGTATATATTAAAATTAATATGATTTTATATATTTCAGGGGAAAAGAGTGTCTTAACACTAGGTTCCCTCTGCCTATCCTGCTGGCTGCTGTGTGCTGGATACAAGCTTGAAGTAGATTTTTTTTATATATTTCAGATAGTATACGCTTGGGCTCGTGATGCGCCGAGTCTTCAGCTACCAGAAAATGTAGGCTTTCTCCTCGGCCGCGATTCTTCTATTAAGTATCTTGTATTGCAAGTGCACTATATGAAGAAATTTCCTGGTGAATATTAAAATATATTTAACATTTTTTTAAAATATTATTGCCAAATTACCAAACAAAGAATTGCAATATATTTTAGGAAATGTATAAAAATTTTAAGGTCGAACCCGTTCTTTTGGAAGGTTCAGCATCGTCTAAACTGTCTTAGTTATATTAGAATTAGATTAGAATTTATTATATTTTTAATAGAAACTCTTTAGGTTTGTTATCCACCTAGGTGCTGTAACCGTCTTAGTGGTTACAGCACTTAGGTGGATAACAAACCTAAAGAGTTTCTATTAAAATATAATAAATTCTTAACCAGCCAAAATATGTAAAAATTATATGTTTTAAAATGATTATCTCTAATTATTATTAACCATATCTGTAAATTTTTTTAGCTTGCCGGTTTATCCTGCACATAGCAGGCTGCTGTGCGCGGGATACAGCGTGAAGCTAATTTTGATATTAAAACAATATGTAATATATTTCAGAGGGCACCACAGACAACTCTGGCGTGTTCCTACAGTACACTGCCTCAAGGTAATCGTTTTTATGATTCAGTTTTAATATTTAATTATAATCAAAATGATTTTTTTTCCTTTCAATTTGCATACCGGGTGCTTGTTGCATACCGGGTGGGAGCGGCTGTGCCTTTTACGGAAGCAGCATATAGGGTAAAATATTTCAAACTCATACTTAAAAAAAATCTAGTTTCTGTATCCCGCACATAAAAGAGAAGGCAGAAGGCACCTAGGAAACTAGTGTTAAGCCACTCCGTTCCCTATTTTTAGACTTTTCGTTCCTCACTTAATACCATGTTTTGCCTCGTTAACAGAGTCAGATAATATCCAATATTAAATTCCCTAAATGACTCACAATCGTATAGTAAGGGGCTGCAAATTTAAAAATAATAATATTTAAAGTTATATTTTTTTTCCAGAATGCCACGCCAAGCCGGAGTATTTCTACTGGGCACGAGTGGCATGATCGGCGCCAACCAAGTGGAGAATATGGAGACTGCGTGCACCATTTGGGAGGACAAAGTCATACATCCGTTCGCGTTCAGACCTCATACACATGCTTTGGGTGAGTTAAGATTAATTGATTGATTGTATTTTATTTTCTTTTTTTTATCAGAGGGAGCCTAGTGTTAAAACACTCCGCTCCCTACTTTTCGCCTAATTCGGGAGGCATTTCGTACTGAGTTCGACTGGCCTCATTTTTTTTGCTTTAATGATATAATGGTGGTGAAATGGAAATGACTTAGATGTTAAAACATAACTATATAACACATTGTAAGTGTAGAAAACAACTCTGAGCAGATACAGTGGGTTCTTATTAGAATGATGTAATACAGTTTACCTCGATAAATGGAAAATCCAACAAAAAAAAATTAAACCAGTTCTTGAGAATAGCTTGTTGAGAATAATTAAACAACTTGAAATGTAAAATGACACTTTACGATTATATTTTAAGTATACAAAATGTGTGATATTAATGTGTGGTAATTTAATTAATGTTACTTAGAATTAAATTATAATTCAAATTTAAGATTGAAAAAAAAAACTTTGAATTAATGCCTCTGCAATTGCATCAGCTCAACACCTCTGGGTGCAAATTCTCTAAAGTGTTATTGAAAATCAACGATTCTTGTGATTGTAGTTTCCATCTCATCATCATCAGCTGAATTAGCTATATTTGACTTGGTATGCAGGAGTTCGGACTCGAGCACTATCCATATAGGTCCTGAACCAGCCGTTAAGTTGGAAAGGTTCAGGTACCTTGGATCCGATATGCACGAGTCTGGAGGCATTGATTGGGCTTGAACTGAGTTGCTGATTTTAAGTTGATATTTTGCCATAATTTTAAGTATATAACAAATATGTTATCTCTTCTGTATTTTTTCATTTATTTTTTAGAAAATTAGTTCTGTATCTGCTTTTTTTTATATCTCAAACGAACCCCCAAAAACCTCCGTAACTTACAGGCACTCAAGTATCTGGCTACGTGGTGCGACGTTACCCGGGCGGCGGAGACAAGTGGCAATTACTCGGCACGAAGAACCCGCAATTACCTCAAATGTTCTACCCGGTAGTCAACACGGCGCCCATTGAGAAAGGCGACGTGCTAGCTGCGAGATGCGTCATGAACAATACAAGAGACCACATCGTCAAAATTGGGTGGGTTTACGTTATACTATGGTCGTCGAGTCGTGGCCGCTCTGAAATTAGATGTAGATTGTTTTAACATTTTTTTCTACTTTTGATTATTTTCTTCCCGTCTGTCAGTGCGCAAAAATGATACCAGCTTTTATTCGGGTAGGTACAATAAACCTAGTGTTAAGACTCAGTTCCCACCTTTCTGTCGAATCCTCGAGCCATTTCGATTTCGAGCTTTACCTCGTTACCAGAGCACAGAAAAGAAATATTAAACATTTCAAATCCCCCTAGTGGGATTCGAAAACACGACCGTAACGTTAACATTCGCAAGCTTGTGCCTCTGCGCCATGACTGTCTCTCATATATATATTTTTATATTAATGTGCATATTTTTTTTATAGACCAACAAACAAAGATGAAATGTGCAACTTTTACTTAATGTACTGGGTAGAAAACGATACACCGTTGAAACAAAAGTATTGTTTCACCGACGGCGCACCCTACTATTACTGGAGCAGGGCAAGAGAAAACTTCGACAGAATACCTGATATGGACGTGAATATAAACTAAAAGTTTCATCTATTATAGTACAGGAGCCGATGATCAATATCGATATCTTAATTCACAAAACATAAAAAGTTAATTGCGCTAGTAGATATATGTACTATATAAGACAATCATATTTTTTTTAAAATAAATGTTCTACAAAATATAACATAACAGTTTGGCGTCTCTTGTTAAATTCATGCAGGTGGAGTTAGATGGTTTGCAAATTAAGGTATCGATATTCTTATAATAATTTAAGCAGTACAGAAATTAGTATACAAAATTTATATGCCAAATTTAGTTTCTTTAGATCTCTATTTAGTTGGTACAATTGGTGTCGAATTTTAATGTTGTGATAATATTATTCTGTTTGATCTGATTGTGTAGTTGACTCTTAGACTATAATTTTAATTTTTCATTTTTTTTTATGTTTACATGAAATATTGATTATTCTAAAAGACTTTATATTATCTCAAAATTAAATTCTATAAAATTTCGTATCAACTCAAATAAATTACTTTTTTAAAATTAGTTTACAGCGTGTTTTAAATTCTTGTTGTTAATGAAATATTATTAAAAAGTTTACTTAAAGACATAACTGCCAATTAATAAATCAATTATGTGTCAATGTCTGATATCATCTCCGAATATCACAGTCAATTTATTTACCTAATATATGTTTATATATAATATATAACATAAATTTCGACAAAAAATATAATATTTTGTTTATTAGAAATTTAACTTAACTTATTAAGGACAATTTCATTTTTCATATTTTTATAAATATTTTAATTTTTTCTATTATTGCAAATTAATAGATAAAATGAATGCATAAAAGTGTATTTTTGCAAGCACAAATATTTTATGTAAATCTGAACGTTACTATAGTTTTTTTTTAATATATGATATCTGTTGACTTTTAGGATGACTTAGAATCTGTATTTATATTGACAGTTTAATATGAATTAATATATTTTAGTTTCTAGGCAGTTCATAATAATTTTTTTGAAAGCTTTTTAAAATTAATATTAGTTTTTTTACAAATTAGTAAGGAATACACAAATGTTAAGTTAAGTTGTTTCCATATGAAATTTTACATTCCTTTTATATGTATTATTAATTTTAGTTATTTATATACATAGTACCTACATTTATGTATAATTAAATAAAAATATATTTTTACAACTTAATTCATAATGTACCACAAAAAAAAAGTTTTACATTTAAATTGGTGTTAATGACAGATTATGACAGGTTCAGTTAGAATTCGTGAAAATTAATTTTATAAATATAATATTTATAAATATAAATATTAACTTTATGTATAAATATTAACTTATTCATTGTATATAAAATTGTTATTTTCTATATTATGATTTCTGTCTTTACACATTCCCACAGTTAATGCTATATACGCAGAAAGAACTTAGTGACCGTACTCAATTATTCATAGATTTATAATGTAAATAAATCTAGTCAAACATATAAGACTCATAATATACATATACATATTCTACTTAAATTTACAAACAAACAT
Source organism: Heliconius erato x Heliconius himera (assembly GCA_013421005.1). Taxonomy (NCBI): domain Eukaryota; kingdom Metazoa; phylum Arthropoda; class Insecta; order Lepidoptera; family Nymphalidae; genus Heliconius; species Heliconius erato x Heliconius himera. Next base: position 3,047 of record JAATLQ010037800.1, on the reverse strand, counting down.
AATTTTTTATCTGTATACTATATAATATATATATTGTCTTGAAAAGTCTGCATAATAATTGTTAGATCTGATTTTTTATTTATTATAGAATTTAGCATATTATTTGTTAATATTGAAAATGCTAATAATCTTCTTTTTAATTAACATGCTATATATAAATCATAAATGATTTATAATGATTCTTGGAATCTTAGATAGTAATACTAAATAATAAAAAAAACTTTATATTTTATTGGGAAATCTTATTATATGCAGAATGGCTACTATTGTATTAAAAAAATAAATTGTAACCTTCATATTGAAAAAAAATTTTACTGGTGAATTTTTTTCCGTCTTAGCGGAATTGTCTTCTTTGCCGATGGTAGTTTATATGACGTTTTAAAAGTGCTTGAAAAAGCATATTTCAATAATGAATATTTCGAATTCGTTTTTGAAATATCAGTTTTAGAAGTAGATGTTTATAATATATATGTATATAGATGCATATCACAAATATTTCGTTTATATTTTTTAATAAAATAAATATATTTTTAACTTATATTATGTATACTTATAAGCTTATTATAAATGACGACGGCTCGCTCTATGGACACCGATTCTGTAAATAGTTATAATTATCATAATATAATTATTATGATTATAGAATATATTATCAATATGCATAATTGAAAACTGTAATAATACAACTTATAATTATTATTTATAAATTAATTCCGCACAATTAATTTTAAAAAATATACATTTTTAATTTTGTAAAATGGGTTATTTTCAATTATAGAAATATAAAAATATTTATATAATTATGTATAATGATTTTTTTTTTCAGTATTATTGTTTCAATTGTATAGTATTTAATCATAGAGTAAAATTAAAAAGTACCTTAATGTCTCTGGCAGCTAAAAAAATGTACATACTCTAGTACTATAAAAAAAGAAACAAAAATAATGGTATAACCACTAATAAAATATAAATAAAAATAATTTATTTTATTACTAAATTAATATTGAAAATTCTAATGTATTGAAATGTTAAAAACAAATTCATATTATACATATGTAAAATTTTATGTCTATATATATACTCTTACTAAAGAAATGTTTAAAAGAATTGTAAGTGTAGCGATCTTAAATTGGTAATAGTATTTATCTATATTTTTTTTTATTTTAGCTTCACGCTGTATCCCGCACATAGCAGGGTAGGCAGAAGAAACCTGGGGACCCACTGTTGAGACACTTCTGTTCCCCATATACTTATATGAAATTTTTTCTCACAAATTAACATTGCACAAAGAATAAATTAAGAAAGACTCCGTAGAAATCTTAAGGTAGGTCCTTAGTATCGTGACATCACATTTCGAAAAATAATACACTTAACATAATGTGGAGACTACTGTTTTGATTAAAAAATTATAAAATAAATTCGACAGAAACATACGAAACAATATTATTTTATAGCGGTGGCAAAAGTAATAATAATAACATTAAAATAATTATATATTATTATTATTTTGATTTTATATTAATTTTATACGTTGAATATGTTAACTTAAATGTGTTTCTTTTTCGCATATTTTTATTAAATTGTTATACATATATTTATTAATCTGAAATATGATTGCAGTTTATTATATCTTTCCAAATATGAATTAAAAATATGTTATCTGTGCCCATTATTACAAAATTCTTTATTGTCTATATTCTATATATTACAATAGTTATTTAGTATACTAACAGTAGAAAATACGCCTGAAAGAGACAGAATATATGACTTCGATTTTATATATCTTAAATTAATATAATATTATCTGTGCATATATTTAGCTTAGTATTAAGACACTACCTTTCCCCCTTTTCCGCCGATTTTAGAAAAACTGTTAAGTGGCGGAACTCGACGCTGCGCTTTGTCTAATTACCTTAACAATGAAATGAAAGCATTGTTTCATTCCCTTGAGTGGAAATCAAACCCACAATCGTCGCGTTCCACTATCCCACGACGGCCTCTAATATTAGACAAGGACAGACATCGTAGCGTTATCTTCTATCTCTTTCACGCTAAATGTCTTTAGTGATAATATATGTACTATATTATTTATATATATATATTAATAATTGGATGTGTATAATCTAAATGTATGTCCATATGTCCAATTAGCCTAACTTGACATTCCTATCGTGTGAACCTCATGTTTAGTAGGTTATTGTAGATCTGATTATATTGAAACGTGCAAAAAAATATATTAAATGTATTTTAGTTGTGTTGTTTTATTTTGAAGTGATTATTTCCTTTATTATTATTTAGATGTATATTATTTAACAACAGTAATTGATATACCATAATGTAATGGGTCAAAAACCTGAAATTATTCTTTTTCTGTATATTTATTTAGATTAAAACATTGAATTAGTCTAAAAATATGTACGTTTATTTTAATATTACAGTACATACTTATTTACACTTTAAAAATGTAAAAAATATTACAGTACATTTTTAAATACATATTTTTAATGTTTTGTTTTCTTATGCATAGTAATAGGTATAGTAGGTAACAGTGGCGTAGCTAGGGTATTTGTTGCCTGGTGCGGCTTAGGACTTGTTGCCCTTTAAAATGGTCAAAATAATTTCAGATTTCAAACCACAGTAGAGTAGATATATAATTTTTTATTGCTTAAAACTATAATAACTATATATAAGTTATAATGGGGGTACAATGGTGTGTCAAGTGGCGACGAATGCGGCGTTGGAGACCGCCACCCAACACGCCACGAGGTGGAGGACGGAGCTACAAATAGCTACGTGGAATGTAAGAGAAGGGATGGAAGAAAAGATGAATGAATTATTAGATGCGATGGATGATAGAGATTTGGATGTCGTTTGTGTGACAGAGACCAAGCGAAAGGGCAATGACACGACCGATTTGCCGGGCAGTCGGGTCGCTTTCTGGGCCGGCGTACCAGAGAGCGAGCGGGGCTGTCAAGGTGTAGGTGTTATTGTCCTCTCGATTGGTTAGTGCAGCGGTTGAATACAAGGCGATCAACCCGAAACTGCTT